>JAYMFT010038088.1:0-15720 GCA_038088735.1 Panulirus argus | reverse complement strand
CCCCCGCCCCCCCCCCCCCCCGAGCATCATCCCCGCTTGAACGCGATCGTACTACCCCTGACCAACGACGGTACGACTCTCCTGGCCACGACTTGCGTGTCCCTCAGGGTGTATATGACGACCTGGACTGGTCGCGACTCGACATCGCAAGTCGATTTTGCAAGTCGAGTCAGAGCAAAGCTCTCGGAAAATCCAGTAGGAGGTTATTGGACAACACGAAGGAATCATCAGTAAAAAACTAGAGACAGACGTGTGTGTGTGTGTGTCTGTATGCAGCAGATGTTAAAAGTTAAAAAGTTAATTGTGTATAAATATTACCACTAATGTACTAGCTCTGCCGGAGGAGTCCTTTTTAACATCCGTTCAGAGTTATTTACAGGGAACAACCGGAAAAACATGTCCTATATTATGTTCCTACTGTCTTAGGGTCGTTAAACCCACGCTCTTCATATCCTATGTTATGTTCCTACTGTCTTAAGGTCGTAAACCCATGTTCTTCATATCCTGTATTATGTTCCTACTGTCTTAGGGTCGTTAAACCCATGCTCTTCATATCCTATATTATGTTCCTACTGTCGTAGGACCGTTCAACCAATGTTTTTCATATCCTATGTTATGTTCCTACTGTCTTAGGGTCGTTAAACCCATGTTCTTCCTATTCCATGCCTTCTTCACTTCCCTACGTGGGGGTAAAGCCATCTCCGTCATACCTCCCATCATCTTCCCTACTCATGGTCCTTCGAGACAGACTGCCAAACCCGTGTCCTCCCCTCCCCTCACATCCAACGTACACAACACGTCCGTTTGTCTCCTGCGCCGCAGGGCGTCGCCAGGATCAGCGTGCCCTGGGTGAACGTGGTCGGGGAGTACAGCTGGCCCGGCTGGTGGACGACCAGCACGGGCGCGACCAACATCACCATGGTTGGCATCGATGTCGTCATGGAGATCTTCCTGGGTGTGGACGCCACAGGGATCCTGGTCGTGCAGAAACTCCAGGTGAGTGTGTTCTTGGTGATACTGTTGTGGTGTGGTGAGGTGTGACTGTGGTGAAGAACGGCGAGGAGGGGCCCCGTCTCTTTATCGCATGGTGTGGTGTTTTGATCTCCTATATGGTGAGAGGTATATGGTAGGAGCCATGGTTGTATGATAGCATTCACGGTATGGTGCTATATGGTTATAGTGTGGCGTGGAGGAATCACTAGTGGTGTGGTGTTGACGACACTGTGGTTATGGTGCGTTGCGGCGAAACCTACAGTGAGTCATGGTGCCCATGGCTCCTTCCTCCGACCATGACATGGCGCATGGTATTCGACGCGGTCTCTACCATGACATTAGTGAACTTGTATACTTTGGACCATGGCGTACGCCAGCATGCTCAAGGGCAAGCATCCGCTTTTGTTTAGTTTCCAAGTGCTAACTTTACTTCCCTCTTGCTTGTTTTGTATACTTGATTTGCACGTCTGTCATCCCTCCGACCGGTACAGTGTCTCTCTCTCTCTCTCTCTAACCCCACAGATCACGCTGGACTATGAAGACCTCGAGCTGGACTTCGACAACCTCTCGACCCAGCACTCCATCATGGTCGGGGCTGCTGACGCCTTCTTCGGCACCTTCATCCAGCCACTCATCGTCGGGACTGTGAGTTATTCATACACACACACACACACACACACACCTTCGTCTCCTTTCCGTTGGGGGGGGGGGAGACTTTATCCAATAAGTCTCTTAATGTCGTGGCGAGACGTTACCCAGTCTCTTAATGTCGTGGTGAGACATTATCCAGTTTCTTAACGTCGTGGCGAGACATTACCCAGGCTCATCATGTCGTGGCGAGACATTACCCAGTCTCTTAATGTCGTGGCGAGACACTGAGCCAAATCCCAAGGTATCTCGTCTGTCTGTGACCAGCAGATTGTCGGCTGTGTTCGTTCCTCGTCCAGATTCACTCGTCTGAAATTCGGATTTTGTTATCCTAAGCTTATCCTTGCAGGATATCCTCTCGACGTACTGTCTGGACCAGACTCTCTCTCTCCCCCTCTCTCCTCTTTCTCTCGAAGCATCGAACCTTTTTTTTTACCAATGTTTCGAGATCTTTGGAGACGTGAATCCTTAACCCAGCAGCAGCAGCAGCAGCAGCTCCTACTTCCCGCCCTTGAAAGAAAAAAAAAATCTGGTGTTTTATCCAATGCTTCATCTTTCTTCTGGATGACTAATCCAGCCTAATTATCATGGTCGGATATATTAGCTTTACTGGGCACTGTCTTGAATGTGTACCTTACTGTGACCTCTCTCTCTCTCTCTCTCTCTCCCTCCCCTCGTCCTGAGACGTGACTAAATCCAGTTTTCTTCATGAAAGAATTCTGTACATCTATTTGCCGTCGGGTTCATGTCATATATATATATATATATATATATATAAAGATAGATGGATAGATAGATTGATAGATAGATAGATAAATTTTCCCCCCTTCTTTTTAGATCAGTACATAGCTTTCCACAGGACTGAGATGTACATATATATACACACACATATACATATATATATGCAAAATATGAACACTGTTGACAGTCCCACTTAATCAATAACAATTATCCGAAAGCTAGAGCAGATTCTGGCTCCTCTTGTTTATTCAGAGATTTGCATCGCGTATACATTAGTACCATCTTTTTTTTTTTTTTTCTAACAGCCTCGGACGGCGCACGAGAGGATGGTGGTGGCTATTAGCGCTTCCCCCTGAAAGGGCCCCGCGCGTATAAGGTAACGCTCTCCTCTCCACTTAGCGTCCTGCATTAGAATTCCTCTCCCAAGCCATCAAGGGGGAATGTTAATGTGATTAGCCGCCACATAGAAATATGTGGCGCCCTTCGTCCCTTCCTTCCCTCCTTGCTTACCACACACGTCAGCGCCCACTCCGGGGGTGCTTGCTGATATGAACGCGTCCGTCATTATGTACGTGCGGGGTCCGGAGGTAGGGGCGTGTGTGTGTCTGTGTGTGTGTGAAGCGAGACGAGCAAAACGGGATTCTCGATTCTTATTCGCGGGAGAGCGAGACAAACGCACAGTCGAGAGATAAGGGTTTTATATATATATATATATATATATATATATATATATATATATATATATATATATATATATATATATATACACTCATCTCATATACGTATATTGCCTGTTGTATCTAAATATGGGATAACACATGCCCATAACCCCGTCGAAGGAAAAAAATTTTTTCTGTGTGTGCGGATTTAGTGGAAAAGGGTTGGAGGAAATATGGAGCCTCTCTCTCAACACCGAGTTTTGTGTTTCTGGAAGATCGATCATGCGAGGTGCTGGGTGGGACACCTCGCCTCCATCACCCAACCCAGGCGCCGCGCCCTAGGGCTAGCTAAAGAAAGAACTGGACTGCTGTTCGCGGTTTATTATTCGATGCCCCAGAATGCAAGAGCAGCGAAGTTTCACCCTAAATGATAGATGACGTGAGTCGTCGGAATTTTGCGAAACAATGTTATTCCCAGTCCACGTTATTCTGAGAGAGGGAGACAGAGAGAGAGTGAGAGAGAGAGCACAGAGGCCCCGGGGCGCGCGCCCCCCAACACACACACACATGCACACACACAAAAGCAGTTCTGGATTATTTGTGCGCTTCCATCAACACAACAGGTTTCTCCGTGGCGTCAGCAAGACACAGTTTGATAGAAGATGATTATTACACTAACGCTTGAATCTGCTGTAATTCTTCTTTTTCCTCTCACAGAGGCTTTATGAATCTTTACTCAATTCTGTTCCCTCTCATAGAGGCATTATGAATCTTTAGTCATTTCTGTTCCCTCTTACAGAGGTGTTATGAATCTTTCGTTAATTCTGTTCCCTCCCACATAGGCGTTTATCAGTCTTTACTCAATTCTGTTCCCTCTCATAGAGGCATTATGAATCTTTTAGTCATTTCTGTTCCCTCTTACAGAGGTGTTATGAATCTTTCGTTAATTCTGTTCCCTCCCACAGAGGCGTTTATCAATCTTTACTCAATTCTGTTCCCTCTCATAGAGGCATTATGAATCTTTAGTCATTTCTGTTCCCTCTCACAGAGGCTTCATAAATCTTTACTCAATTCTGTTCCCTCTCAGAGGCATTATGAACCCTTAGTCAGTTCTGTTTCCTCTCACGGAGGCGTTACGAATCTTTACTCAGTTCTGTTCCCTCCTACAGAGGTGTTACGAATCTTTCGCTAATTCTGTTCCCTCCCACACAGCTCCAGCACAAGCTGATGAATCGGCTCAACGAGAGACTGAAGGCGAGGCTGACGGGGAGGCCTTTCCCCGACTCCATATCCCCCGTTGACTTCGCCGTTGCCAAGGTAAACACACTCTCTGTCGCATCCACTTCACCCCCATCCTCCTCCGGACGAGTACTTTTCTTTTCTCTCTCTTACGACCCAAGTCTTACGTTTCCGGGTACGTCCGTTCGTAAGGAGAAGCTCCCTCATACTCAACACTAATACTGACGAAGGACAGTTCTCTCAACGCCCTGTCGTGCCGGAAATAAGAAGCCTTTATCAAAAGGAAAACTTTGGCCTTTTTTGTATTTTTTATCTAGGCCAACCGACCTTTTTCTAGAATACACTCGTTCCTCTCTTCCCAACGGCTACTGTGCACTAGATAACAACCGGAGGGCCACTTCTATCTCGTCACAATCCTCGGTTATTCCCACCTTCTCTTTACCTCAAACTAGCAATCTGCTTGTAATGCATTCCGATTTATTTCGGCGTCCACTGCTGTTCCCTTCCCTCACGATCCACTTGGCATTTGCTTATGCAGTGCTTCATCTGTGATTATGATTCGAGAATATACGAGTCTTTTTTGAATTCCTTGACTGTTATGTGTAATGTGTAGGATATTTGTAAAGTCATCCTTCGTCCAGTACCGAAGATATATATATATATATTACCGTCCATAGAGTAATCCAAATCAAGCATTTATATATATACATAGTCCAAGTATAGTATCGATACATATCTAGCATACATGAGGTGTCTTTCTGATCAGACTTATACCAGTTATTGTATGTAGTACCCTCACTGACTTGTGCCTGTACGAGTTAACTTTTTTTTCTTACAGACCTGAGAGCAGTCTTTATACAGCATGCTTTCCCAGTCCTGAGTCGTAAATAGTCCTGTGCTCTCAACAGATCCGTGCTATGCTGAGGGAGAAGCAGCTGGACCCCTTGCTTCTCGGCGGGAAGGACGTAACCCTGGCGTGGGGCGTGTCCGTTCAGGTCAGCAGTACCCTCTTTTCCTGGTGGGGAGGGAAGACCTCTTGGGGGGGTGGGTGGGAAGGAAGCAGGAGGTCTTCGGGGATGGGGGTTGTGTGGTGGTGGTAGGTTGGGGATCTGAGGGTGGGACCTGAGATGGAAAAGAAAGGAGAATGGAATTTGGATGGATTGAGAGACTGAACGCTGGGGAAAGGCTTTTGGGGGGAGAACGTAGATTGAACGGTGAGGGGATAAGAACGGAAGGTCGTTGGTGGGGACCGTGGGAGGCGTGAGAAGACGAGGTGGGGACTTCTGACGACCAGAACAGAGGAGTGGGGACTTCCGACGACAAGAACAAAGTCGTGGGGGACTTCTGACGACAGCAGTTGTGGGGGGAAGGGAGACTACATGAAGCTAGGACGGCAACGGGGACTACAGGAGAAGGAACAGAGAGGAAGGAGGACCTTCAAGAGACAGGACACCGGGGACACACAGGTGGGGACTACAGGAGACAGGCACAGGGAGGGGCGTGACGGGATAGACAGGAATAGGAAGCAGACGAATGTAGACAGGACAGAGAGAGAGAGAGAGAGAGAGACTTATGATGAGAAAGATACATGGACTTTTTTTTAAGAAAATATTCCATCAGTCTTTCAAGTGCTTTTTCGTATGCATCACGTTTCCTCCGGGGACTAATCTTTAATCCTGTCTTCCTCCGTGATTAATATTAGCCGCAGTTGAATTTCATCACATTCATCTAAACACGAGAAAGTTTGTCGAGTTTGCTTATCCAAGGTCGGTCAGTCGGAGCAGCTGAAGCTGGGCCTGTGAGAGAGTAACGTAGTCTTCGGGCTTTTAATTATTCATCTTTAATTGGGCTTAGCAAATGCTGACATCGGAGTAGCCTGATTAATCGGACTTTTAGTGGGATCAATGAGATGCAGGTGTTGAGCATTAGTTAGTCATTAACCCGTCGACTGGTGGAGTGACTGGCCCTCGTGCAGGCGGACAGATGGGAAAGACAGACAAACAGACAGACAGACAGGCAGGCAGACAGGTACAAAGACAGACAGACAGATTGGCAGACAGACAGGCAGACAGACAGGTAGACAGAAAGACAGACAGACAGCTAGACAGACAGAAAGACAGACAGATAGATCAGTATATAGATAGATAGAGAGACAGACAGATAGATAGATAGATAGAGAGATAGTGCCTACCTGTCCACGCGTATTTACGAGGTCTTGCCATGAGGCAGGGCTAGCGCGTAGTGCTCACCGCAGAGGGAGAGAGAGAGAGACACGATGAACAAAAAGAAAAACATGCTAAGAATGAAATGAGCCGATTAGGATAAAGACGAAGACACAGAGAGTGGTAGGAAGGCAGACCATCATGAAAGAAAAGAAAGAAGAAGACGAAGGGATTAAAAGAAAACGGTTTGGTGAGTCGGAGAATTGCATAAACAGAGAAAATGATGGAAAGGCAAAGCTTTCGTAATCGACAGGAGTTTTAAGATGTTTAGAAAGAAAAATATAGTAATAGGGGGCAATAGGGACAAAGAAGATAGATTTGATGAGGACGAAAGGGCAGTTAGTGAATAAGGAGACGAATACGAAAAGTTGAATAGAAATGAGTAAAATAGAATGATACAGCCGGAATAGAAAGAAAAAGTTTATGAGGTAATGAGAAGTAAAGGAGAAGAAGTGCAATAGGGAGGAAGAAGATGAGTAGCGTGAGGGGAAAAGGAATGAGGTGAAATACGGGGAATTATGAGGAAGTAGATAGATGGAAGAGGGAAGGAGAGGAAGAATGGCTCGGAATGAGGATAAAAGGTGAGGTCAAACTCCGTTCCGAACGGGACTTGATCACGCCTCGGCTCTGGTTGGTTACCAACCAAGTAGTCCAGGACATTGCTAACCAACTTACCCTCGTCCAACTCGAGGGGTTACGCCCTTGAGCTCAAGGGATTATTGTCCTCGCCAGATTTCAGTGACTGTCCACAATACTCAAGGAAAATTGTCATTAATTCTTTACCATTGTCAGTTTTTGCTCCTCTTGCAATAATGATTCTTAGTCATTCTTACTTATCGACAGTATTTGCTCTAAATCTTGCAATTATAACTCCCGATTCACGTCAATAGATTCACGAAGAGTGATTATATGTGTTGAGAATATATTGAATCTCAGGTGTGTGTGGGGGTGACTTAAAAGAATCCATCTCCTCAGCTGAAGAACATTGAGGTGTCCGGCTTGGCCACGATCCACAGGACACACGAGGTATCGGCCCAGTTCATTGACAACGCCATATTCATCACTATTCAGGTAGGTGGTGGACTGTGGCCAGAGGTCTTCGACTAGGGGTCTCAAGAGTGTGTGCCAATCGGGGGTGAATTAGCCTGTAAGAGTATCTATCTCTCGTATACAATCTAGCCCCATTAATGCTAAATGAAAACAACCACATGGAAAAGGGACACACGAGATCCTCAGCGCTTTCGTGTATTACCACGCCTTCAGATGTAACTGTCCTCAGAAGATGTGTCAATACACGAAAGCGCTCAGGATCCCGTGTTTCCTTTTCCATGTGTTTTTTTCAGCATATATATATATATATGTGTGTGTGTGTGTGTGTATATTGACAGATATAGCACGGGGCTCCTGCGTGTATGTATGTGTGCAGACCTAACTCAAAGAGAGAAAACGTACCAGGGTAAGGTTTCTAACACACGTTCCTCCGCCGCATTACCCTCCTGCAGATCGGAACGCAGAAGGTCAAGGGCGGGACCGACTGGTCCATGTCAGCCGCTCTGCTACCAGCTGTCGGAGGCCACCTGGACCTGGAGGTGGAGAGCCTGGCCGTCACCATAGAAGTCAAGCAACCGGCCAACATCAGAAGCCCACCGACCTTGAGGAAGATCGACGTCCAGCTCGGTAAGATTGAAAGGGCGGGGGCAAGACAGGGGTAACCGGTAAGCAGAAGAGAGAAGGTACAGTTACGGGTTTCATCAGACTGGTCTAATTGCCTCGAACCACTCTAGAGTCGTTCTGCTGAAACGCTCCGACAATGACAGTCGTTATTCTCAAACAGATCGGGAAAAAAGAAAAAAGAATCAATCCCTATTTCCAGTTTTTCATCCTCTTTACATTACTTAAGTAACTTGTCTCCTCAATAACCCGTCCGCAGTTACCGCTCGTTCTCCTGGGTACGTCACTATATCGTGAGGCATTCGTAGGTAACAAACACCCCGTCGGAACGACCGGGCGAAGCAGCGTGTTACTACTGCTACTACCTTCCGCTCCTTCCCCCCAGGTAACGTGGCAGTTACTTCGCCAGGAGAAGGAACTATGGACTACCTGGTCGAGGCGGCTGTCAACGTCCTTCCCAACGCCCTGAGAAACGCCATCATGGACAGACTGGAGCCGAGGATACAGCAGGTGAGAGAACGGACTGTGAGCTAGCGAACAGAATACAGTAGGTTGGCTGGGGTGGGGGGGAAGGTGGGACAGGAATGCTGGGGCTCAGAATACAGTAGGTAGGGGTTGGGATAGAAAAGTTTGAGCCCAGAATACAGTAGGTGGGGTTGGAATAGGAATGCTGGAGCCCAAAATACAGTTGATGGGGATAGGACTGTGTAACTCTAAGTAATAAGGTAGATACAGCCCAGAATACAGTACATGGGGGTTGGGTCGGAGAGCTGTAGCTCAGGGTACAGCAGGTAAGGGCAGGGAGGATGAAACTCAGAAGGCCCTGGGGAGGGGGGACGTCTCAGGGAAATCACAGCTCAGAATACAGCAAGCAAGGGAAGGGCTTGTGGAGGCCAGTAATATGAAAGATTACAGGTAGTGAAGATGGAGCAAAACGGTATAAGTAGATGCGGCAGGAAGGTGTTAACAGAGATAAGGACAGGACTGGTGAAAGTCCCGTTTTCAGTATAAGTTACGTAGAACCACCAATTCAGTGGCTAGGTGGGCAGTGGAGGCTACTACAGGTTGAGGACAAGACTTGTGGATCCAAGGAATGAGCAAGGCAGGGCAGGTGATGTTCAGGTGGGAGGGAAAGAGAGGGTTGGGAATGCAAGGTAGCCGGAAATCCCCAAAGTGGACTGAGGACAAGGACCGTGGAATCCCAGGTGGTTGATGCAAGTCAATGAGGCGAGGCTGAGGGCGTAGAGGGAAAGGTATGGTTGAAAACTAATTGCAGGCTTCTCTTAACCCATCCAACAAGATATATGGTAAATCGAGTTCGGGAAAGCGTCCTTCCAGTCACATATATGACATACGTGAATGTACCAAAGCCACTTGACCTCACGTGTATACCATCAACACCAACTGTGAGCTTGTAGACCACCTGTCCCTTTTGCACGATAATGCTCAAGAAACGTCCCATCTTAACTACACTCATTCCCGTCGGGGGTAAGCAGACCCCCTTGCAAAATGTAACCCAGTCCCCGTACCTCGAAAATAGCACCGGAACCCACCTGTGATCACCTTCGGCGACTTTAGCCGCCTGCATTCAAGGCACCACAGCCTCCTGTTGTAACCAGCTGTCTGTCCCTTTCTGCTCCCGCAGGTGATCCAGAACAGCCTGAACGGCCTGGACCTGTACAGGATCGTTATGGACCAGCTGGCGAAGACCCGACAGGAGGAGGAGGAGGAGGAGCAAGGGGCCGAGACACCGAGTTCCTCCGGGTTTATTTCGACCATCTAGCGGGTTCCTCCGTTGAGCCCGCCTCATCCGCAGAGCGCCAGTGGTGGTAGTTCTAGACGATATTTGACTATAGAATAAAAATGGCAGATACGGACGCTAGAACGTACACTGGAAACAGTCTCGAGGATTATAATTCTAGTTAGGTAATAACGTACTCTTAGTTTTCTATATTTCGATTTCAATGCATGTGTGGATTTTTGTTGTTGTTCTCATCTGTTCTCTAAATATTACTATTTTATAAAAGACACTGTTGTAGCCTTTTTTCCTACTCCCGTGGATAGTGGCGGATAGTAATAGTAGTGGATGGTAGTAGTGGTGGATGGTAGTAGTATTCAGACTAAGACCTTATGCAGATATAAATGGTCTCTTGCGCTATGGATTAGTCATTTCCTTTACTATGTAGTTTCTTTCGAGAGGTTCGTGATCTTATTTAAGGAAGGTGGCTCTACGTATACAGGCGGGAAATAAGCGTTATACGTATTGCATTTAAACTCCTCTTGCACTATACGTGAAAAAGAGAAAAAGAGAGAGAGTGAGGAAAGAGAGAGAGTGGGTAGCAGGAGCGAGAGGTCCAAATGAAACAACAGAAGTCTTAAACAAAAACAATGGACAAGGAGATGTTGATCCTCTTTCATTAACAATAGTCGACGTGAAGATCCGTCATAAGTGAACAGACCCAACAACCACTTTACGGTTTTGATAAGCAAAGTGACGATCTGTGTGACAAGTCACGAAGGATAGACGACAAAGCAAAGGAGAAACGGACCAGTCACAAGCCTGTGTACACTAGTTTGAATAGCAGGAAGGGACAAATACTGTTATATCTAAATTAACCCACTTTTTTGCTGATTGCAAACAAAAAGTATAAAGTCCAGAGAAAGTATGATTTAAGTTTTAAAACTTTGATTTAGCCTTTAGAAAACTTTGGATTTATTTTATGTTTCCATTTTTCATTAAATCAGGTTTCAAACGTGCTAATCCCAGATACGTTTCTAAGGTCAGTATTTGTCGAAAATGATTTAGTGTTGTTCTACTGTGTCAATATATTAATTAATGGTGATAGGTATAACTTTGGTGATGGAGACTTAACTTGAAATCTTGCGTGTTCAATTTACGAAAGGAGTGTAGGCAACCAATGGACCTTTTCTGTTGTTCTTGAGATTTTTTCTTTTCTTGTTTTTCAGTAGCAGAACCTCAGATAACTTAACACCCAGCTTGCTAAGGCTCAGGCTTTACCAACGAGACACTGCAATAGTCGCAATCGTACAGAAACTGCCAACGTCAGTCTCTCTTGAATCATGGAATCACACGAATGGGAATCGTTTCCAGACGAATTCATATCAGAAACGTGAACTTAACTGAAGTATACATTAGACTTCCAGTCTCTCAGACTTGGGTTATAATCACCCGCTGTAATCTCACAGCATGGCCATCACCTCGAGGATAGAATTTGTACAAGAGAGAAAATTATATGAATTTGGGGGTATAAGGATTCTGCTCACATAAGTCTCAAGACGGCGTTATATCTAACTGTCCCTCCGGGAAATATACTCTGATAAGTACTACATTCGTCTTCTTAAAGGATTTAAGGTATATGACACCAGTCTTTAAGAAACTTTTTAAAGTTTGTGGATTTGTGGGTCATTTTCTAGGTTTCGAGGAACTGCTCAGAATATTAGGAACGTTTGAGCGTTACGGCAAGGAATCTAAAAGGTTTGATTTCCTAAAAAAAAAGAGAAGAAGTGACTTAAAGCTTTTTTTTTCTTTTGCCGTTCTCAGAGTACTATTATTCCAGGTATAAAAATCTTGGTCCATTCATATTCCGACACAAAAAAGAAGTGTATCCGTAAATAGTATTGTTGTAATAACGTGGCATGAATAAAATAAAAAAATGGTAATAGAGTAGTTCTTATAAAAAAAGATTGTTAAAAAAAGTGAAAAATACTACAGCATGGGATGAAAATCCAATAGACTGTGGTGCATTTGCTCAAAATTATGACCCATCAAAAAAAAAAAGAAAAAAAGAAGCCTAGGTGTACGTTACTTAAGAGTGACTGGTGTTATCAATGGAAAGACCTATTTTGAGAATTATATGTATCTGAAATCCAGACCCAGCATTATAAACTATGTCTCATGCACTCAAGAATCCTTGTGCTCTAAGACATATACATTCTCAAATAGGCAATCTGTAGCTAAAGTCTGGCAAAAAATTCTTAATTCCAATCACTTCCCTACTAACAACTAAATAGAGTAAAGTATTTGATTTATTTGTGTTATGAGCATATCTGGAGTTTTGATTTCAGTAGTTGTGTTATGGCTGAAGCTTTAAAGTAGTTGAATATTTTTTTGTCTTTATCTCTTTTTAACAACATTCCACTTGGGGGAAGCCCACAGTGTCTGTGCATGACAACCCCCTTGTGTAGTGATGATAAACATTGTCCATGGGTCGAAGTTAAGTTTCGGTTTTGAGGAATTATCGCCACCTTTTGTTACGTAGCGATTGTGGTTCCTACTTTTTCTCTTGTTCCTCGTTCGGTGGCACTACGTTCAGGCAAACTGATGGGTTCCTCTCTCTCTCTCTCTCTCTCTCTCTCTCTCTCTCTCTTTCTCTCTCTTGGTCGAACGTTGGGTCAATGCATTCTTAATGTCATAGTGAAGGCGGGGTGTCTGGATATGAGCGATAATCATTTTATAAGTCGTCTTCTGTTTTACAGACGATAGTGGATTATAAGTTTTTTGTTTTCCAGTATGCGGGCAATATTCTGTTATTCTTGCGTCGTTCGAATCCCAAACATATGACTTTGGAAGCAGAGACGTGATAATATGACTCCCTTTTCTTGATATTCATTCATCTATTTTTATTCATAATTACCAAAGGATATATTTATATCAAAGAGTCCTGTTATTACCCAGGACCCCAGTGGAGCCTAAGGCTGCACTACATCCGGTAGCAGGGAAATGTATATTTCCTTGGAGTGAGAAGTTCTTTGACGAGACTTGTACTCCCCCTCCGGTAGCAGGGAAATGTATATTTCCTTGGAGTGAGAAGTTCTTTGACGAGACTTGTACTCCCCAATCACGCAGCCCTGCTAGAGGTGACTCCTCACTCGCGTTGTAACCTCGAGCTGGCGGAGAGTCCGGTAACACCTCCCCACATATTAACTCTGATGATCATGGGAGACAGTAGCATATACTAAACGCACATTTACTGATCTCCACCCAAAATTTACTAATGTCTTTTACTCCAGTCGACTGTACTCGCAGTTTATGTTTTGTCAGTTTAGTCACACAAGTATTCCTATAAGCAGTGATTATCTTAAATCCCACACGGAGTCAAAATAATTCAAAAAATAATGGTTCTGATCAGTTTCCCTTCAATGTAATGATTGAGTGTATTGGTAAAAGACACTCAACCAATTATTACATTCGTCAGTGATGACACTATATCCTCCACTTTCTGTTCCGTGGGAGGAGGCAGTTAGTTATTCAGTCAATATGCAACTGAATCCTTTGTTCAGGGTACTATATCCTCAGGGTAACGTTAGAATCGTAGTTCTCGAAACGCAAGAAACAGGATCAGATCCTCTTCCAAAATCAGTGACGTTATTTCCGGATGAGATACAACCGTCTATTGTTTGCCATCACGGGAGCAATATAGCTTCGAAGTCTTGTGTACTTGGGAAGGACGTTGCGACTTCTGAAGAAGCGCATCTAATGAACAATCGCTATTAGCCGATCGCATACGAATGCCAAACATGCCCATTTAACCGAACTGCCTTTTCACAGCAGTACCGTAATCACGCCAGTGGCAGCGTCCACCCAATGGGGGCAGCGCGTTCCCCTGGGTAGGCCAGTAATCCCTTCGGCAGTGTAATGCTAGGACTGGAGGAGCCATCCTCCTCCCCTACAGGAGTAAACTCAAACAACAATAAGGTATCTACGGGGTTCCTGCGGTTTAAGTTATATTAGATCTAGATTAGGATTATGCAGCTGTTAGGGCAAGACGCGTAGCGCTCACCGGAAGAAATGTACAGTTGGCGAAGAACGGCTCGTTTTCAGTTAACGTGTTGTCATTTGTCATGTGCGAGATGGAGTGATTATATGTTTGTTGACACACACACAGCCAGAAGGCCACATGTGGCTGAGGCAAAAAGGGAAAAGAGACAACTACCTAAAACTAAAAGGAGTGAAACTTGACAGCCACTGAAGTGCTGGCTCACTGAGCACAGCTATCGCTAACCCTCTCCGATACCCAGGCGGGCGTAGTGCCGTTGACATAACCTCCCGGCCAGTGGCTGTCTACAGCCTACTGCTACCTAGAGAGACAGACGGAGAGACAGACGGACAGGCAGAGAGACAGACAGACAGACAGACCCACCCACCCGCCAGCCCCAAAACACACACACACACCCTCCCCTCCTCTCTCTCTTCCCCCCCCCCCCACCCCAATCCGCCACATCGAATTGATCGCGTGATTGATCATTCATCACGACGCGAGAGGATCAGAGCCACATCTCGGGGAGGTCATCATCATCGTCAGCATCATCATCATCATCATCACCGTCCTCCTCTTTAGTCGGAGGAGAATCGAACGTGAGCGAACATTGGTTTCCGAGTCGTTTATCCTTCACCAAATAAAGAATCCAGTCCCACGTACGATCCTTCTCTCTTTTTTCTTACGGGGAGACTTCGGGGAGGAACTTACTTATTTATGGGAGTCTAAACGCCAGCAAGTGGCGGGTTAATGGCGCTGTTGAAAGATACTTTGTTGGCGCCTGTGTTACACAGCTCCTTTGCCGCGCTCTCGCTATACATGTATTCATTCGCGCCAGCGGCCGTTGGCGCCCGGACATGAATATTCTTTGAAAGGTGTGAGAAAAGGCGATGGCTGGGTGTGTGTGTGTGTGTGTGTGTGTGCAGCCAGTTCGCCTAGAGGATGCATGATCGCTATAAAGCTTTATTTTATCTGTTTTTGACTTTATTATTTACGAGGGCATCTTCTTCTTCTTCGGGGGTTAACAAGAAGCGGCGAATCAGTGATTTTCAAGATCTTGGGTTTTCATCACGTTACAGTGAAGGTGTCCGGCCTGTGTGTGTGTGTGTGTGTGTGTGTGTGTGTGTGTGTGTGTGTGTGTCTCCCGTCTTGACAGAGCTGTCTCTATATCTGCAAAGGAGCAGAAAGGCATCAGCAACTCACAGTGTTAGATCCAACGCCTCTATTAGAAAATTAAAGAAAAGAAACGAATTGGACCGTCCCTCCCGTTTTAAAACCCTCAAGCAACTTTCCCATCAACTCTGGCGGCTTTTGTAATTTCACCTAATCTATCTGGGAAACCCTATGTTACTCAAGCGGTTAAGATTCCCTTCAAGGAAATGGTTGAGTCAGTCTGGTTCAGGTGCCAAAGGTTCTCTTCCTCAAAATAGCTGGTGCTGCTCCGATTGTAAGAATGGACTGGAAAGTCCTTTCTGCGGAGTACTCACGACAGGAGCCGAGTCTTGAAGTAATCCGTCTTATCAACTCTCCCAAGTCCGACAGTGAAAACTTGAGTACCTCCTGCTGTGTTCACTGCTGCGTTTGCTCTCTCTCTCTCTCTCTCTCTCTCTCTCTCTCTCTCTCTCTCTCTCTCTCTCTCTCTCTCTGTCCTCCTTCTATGGTTATTACTTAAAGGAAGCGTCGAGCGCTTTTGGCGTATTACATTGTCAGGATTCAAGTCTTTGACAATGTAATATGCGAAAGCGCTTCACACATCATGTTTTCCGTTTC
>JAYMFT010038077.1:0-15720 GCA_038088735.1 Panulirus argus | reverse complement strand
AAAAAAAAAAAAAAAAAAAAAAAAAAAAATATATATATATATATATATATATATATATATATATATATATATATAATGATAATAAGAAGAGTAAATGATACGTTTTGTCATAAAATGGTGGCTGTATATGGCTAGAGAGAGTATAGGATGTTGCCTTGCCCCTTGTTTATCCAGGCGCTGGCTAAATAAGTCTACCCTCGCTTGGGTCTCACGCTGTCGAAATTGATGGCCACACTGGGAGAGATAAGAGACCGGGGAGAGAGAGAGAGAGAGAGAGAGAGAGAGTCGTGATTGTGAGTAAGGGAAGAGTGGATGAGAATGTGTAGGGAGATGACATGGACGAGGAGGAGCGTCGAGTAGGGAGAGGGAATGAGTGAGGAGAAGCAGCCTGCAGTGGATAGAGGGGAGGAAAGAGAGTGTGGAGTGGGGTGAAATTTAGCCTTGAAAGAGGCACATTATATGGGAGGTTTAACGATGGAGGAAAGTCCTTATAAGCATACGTGTTTGTTTATTAGTCTGCTCTTAATTAAGTACCTATCTGTAATTTACATGTTGGGAGTTTCACAATAATTTCTCTGTGGAAGTATTAAAAAAGATTAGAAAGAATATGGTGATTATTCACAGCTTCATCATGTAGTTAATTCCATTCATAAATTACTTACAAAAAATCATTCTTTACACCTGTTCGACCGAGTGCCATGGTTAATATGATATGTGGCCTCTTTGTTTTTATCTTTGCATTTATAGAAGAACTTTTCGTTGATGACGTACGTCATCATACAGATTTAGAAGCTTAAAAAGTTGTGATTCGAGAAAAAAAAGAAACTTTTGTGTCTTACTCTCGTGAAGAATGAATTTAATGATCTCAAACCTCTTACTGTAACTAAGGTCTTTTATATCTAAAATCAGTTTTTTTTTCAAAACCTCCTTCCCTTTCCATCTAGACTAGTGTTGGGTCAGTAGTTGTCTTCCTCTGTGAAAATGCTTCATGTTTCATCAACCATTAACTGGCGTATCTTTCCATCATCCTTAAAAAGTCTTCCGTATGAACCCCTTAGCCTGATTAGCTGATGATTAACTGACAGTTTTCTCCCGATGAATTTATGGAAAAGTCTCGGTTTACTCTCCAGCCTTGTCCACAATAAATTCTTTTTAAAGTATCTCTATTCCTCTTATCTTGTTCTCTTATGCCTTTCAAACGCTGGTTGGCTGTAGTGCTAGTAGTGCTAGGCTTTTTCCCTTCTGACGTTGCCAAATTTCTCTCTTTCTCTATCTCGTTTATCTCTCTCTCTTTCAACTTCCTTTGTATCTGAAGCAAAATGTACTCGTATTCCTATTCCTTCATTTTACTTTTCACATAACCTTCCACAGCAATAATCTGTATCATGGTTACAGAACTCCGTGGCTGATATATGTTCCCAGAGAAACTCTTTTCAGCTCTGTGAGTCTGTGTGTATGTATGAGTATGCTTGCATGCAGGCATACGTGCCTATTTTTTTTTTGTTTTCATGTTTCTGTCTGTCTGTGTGTGTGTGTGGATAAGCGTGTGTTGGATGGATGTAATATCTCCCTGAAACATCGTTTATCATTTCATTTTCGAATATATCAACATGGAAAAGACTGTTACTCTTGGATTATTTATTTTTCTTTTAGTCTGTAATAACTGATAGGCGTGATATGCGTAAGCTAAGCACAGGAAACTCTTAAAAGGTGTATTTAAGTATACAAGCTTCAGATTTGTCACACACAGACTTATAAAACTGAGTATATGCTTCTAGGTTAACACATGACTAAAGTTTATCCCTGTTCTCCAGTTGGCGCCTTCTGCATTCATACGTGCAGCTCTGACCCATTTGTCGGATAGATATCTCAAAAACTGTATAAGTTAGGATATGTACCAGCTCGTAGCGTAGGAAGAGAAAAGCGATTCATAATTTAGTACGTTTACAGAAAATTCTCCTCTATATATTGACTATATATTGACTACCTGCGTTTAGTCTTGGGGTCCAATTACCTTGGCTTTTACTAGTCGCTCTTCCTCACTACATTCCCAGGGGCCTTTCGGCACACCATTCCCAAATTCTCCAATTCCTAAAACTTCTTTTTCCCTCCAATCAACAAACGAGGAATTTTCTTGGCTTTCCCACCAGTCACCACCGTTAGCGAGGAGGATCTTTGTGGATGAGGTCTTATGAACATTACAACGTATGTTGTCTACTTTAAGAACCCGCGACACGTTACGCAACCTGAGGCCTCTCAGTCGTGATTCTTTTCCTTGGCTCAGTTTTCTAAAGCCAGCTTTATTAAACAGCGTAGTATTATATTTTTCTTCTGACTTTAGAAAAGCGGTCGTCAGTCGAGTATCATGTGATAGTTTTAGTCCGTATTTTCTGTGCTTTATATCAATTTTTATTCAGACCTAATGTAGAGTGGGTGTTCAGAATTACACGATACTCTTTTTTTCTAAATAAGGCTCCTGATGACATAATTTAATGCCTTTCCTAGCAGGACAAACATCCCAGACACGCGCAACTTTCCTAATTCCTTAAACTGTGTGGATCTTTCCGAGGAAGAACCACATTAACATAGATTATCATAATTGGTCACTCGCTTCCAATGAGAACTTTGCCCCTCAAAAGTTTGGCGGATAAGAACACGGCTCGCAAAATTCTTCGCTTAAGACAACAGGACAGAGCAAACTAGAAGTGATGAGCGTGTCTGGGGCTTCAGTGTTCAGAGCTGTGAAACTCACTTTGAACTGGTTCGTGTCAGTGTGTATGAACAATGTAACGTAACGAGTTGATGCAGATATTTGTTTTGTTATGTAAGGATTGATTTGTATATATAATCGTTTACTTCATTCATCTTCCTTTCTCCTGTTGCATCGCTGAAGTTTTTATCAACTGGTGTTTCTAAGAAGACAGGAAGTCGTTTTCAGGCTTTGATAATTCGATCTGTATAGAAAGTTTCAGTTGATTTATGAATACGCAGCAAAGAGTGGACTCGTCCAGTCTCTCTGTACTTCTTTCCTAGCACTTTCGAGAACATGTCTTATAAAAGGAACACGTGGGGATAGACTAGAAATTAAAGGACCGAAGATACCACACATGAAATAGAAAATATGTTGATATAATCATTAATTCACTGCGTTTCACGGATGGCTGAATGATATTCATTTTGAGGACAGATACCGAAGAGACTCGATGAGTCCGCTACTTATATATTCACGATGCAATTTGTTCTGTTGTTGGAAGAGCTGTGACGGAGAAGGCAGTTGTTGCAGGCTGCGTGGCGCAGGGTGCGTCACACACCGTCACTATTTTTCGTACCTACAAGAACTATAAACTCTAGTAGGGTGAAAAATTGATCAGACTGGAAAAGGTTCTAAGAGGTTATGATTCAGAGCTTAAGAAAGTAGATATGATCATCTTGCAAAAGCCGACATCACTTTGTACTTGGGCTCAGGGAAGAATGAGTCTCATGAGATACGGTTCACATGTCCTTTGGGTAGCTGTGATAGCTGCCTGCCTGGCTCTGCCCTCGTCGTGTGAGGGGTGAGGGTCCGTACACTGTGGCTGAAGTAGTCCACATCCCCTGAAGGTATGGGTAATGTAGGCCGACTCCTGTGCAGAAGGCAATGAATGAACCCGAAGAGTCCAAATACACCAGGAGTACAGTCACAATGTAGATACGTAATGGCTGACGTTTGTGTGTAAAGTTTCGAGACACTTTTCCCCCCACCCCGGCCAGATTGATTCGTGCTGGTTATAGTCATTTGAAACACTCGTAAGAAAAACAAAACTGGCGAGTATTACCCAGACGAAAAACTTTAGTGCAGCCACCTTGACGACGCCGTTGTGATCCAGCCAAGAATCATGAGGGGCTTTCCTGTAGCGTAGCCGTGTGAGTACGCTGTCTGGGAGGACTACACTGCCGGCTGCTTGTCAGCTCAGGCCATAGCAACATTACCTCTAGACATGAGTAAACTCAGTTGACTTTAAAAGATGAAAACTTTAGTTCCGGTATTACAAACATACGTACATGCTGACCAGCACTGTCATTCGTGCTGGAGACAGTCATACTCCTTCCAGTGGGGAAAACACTCGAGAATATTATGTTCCGGGGTGGGTGTTTGGGTGGGCGTGGCAGTGGTACACACAGTTGCATATTCCCCACGAAGGGGTCCTAAAGATGACCCCCCGGCCCCATTCAGAGATATTGACTTCAATCTACATTTGGTGACACAGACTCTACGACATTGCCGCAGATTGACAAACTATTGATTGGAAAGTCGGAGGAGGACTCTCTCTCTCTCTCTCTCTCTCTCTCTCTCTCTCTCTCTCTCTCTCTCTCTCTCTCTCAAATATGGGTACGGATTCCTGGAACTTTTATCCGGCTGAGTGAAGCGACAGAGCGACAGAATCCGCAAGTCGATGCTCGAGTTTCCTCTTGAAGATGGATTCCTTTTCAGGTCGAGACAGGGAATCGGATCTTAAAGCAAGGGATATTTTTTTCTTTCTTTTTTCTTTACATCAGAGGCAACAACATCCATGTCAAGCGTATTGAATCCGGCTTCGAATTAAGTTCCAGGAATTATTCCAGGCAGTGGTAAAGTACAACCTGATTGAAAAGCCTTGTTGACCAGCCTGAATTCCAGCCCGAGCGAAGGATAATTGCAGGTCGCATGGTGATTACCTGATGACTTACCCTAAAAACCTGATTGAAGCAAAAACTGGGATTTGGTGAGGAACAATAACTATTACGAAAAATAGATCTTGGGTCGAATACCGTGTACTCGTTATAGAAATGAAAGCATGATGTTGCATTAGATACAAAACAAACGTCTTTAAGATCATGGGAGCGACTATAACATCTTTGACAATTGAGAAGTTTGTAGAATAGTTTGATACTTTTTGTTACTGGAAGGGAAGTAGCAGAATATACTTTTATCATAATATCTGTCATTTGAAGCCACATGATTAGTTCTGGTCTGTGTAGAGTACATCCCTTCGTTGATGTTATTATCACACCCCAAAGCAAATCCAAGTTTCCTCCCACACCTATGAATATATTCATGAATAAACGCCATCTATCTATCTATCTCTATCTATCTATCTATCTATCTGTCTGTCTGTCTGTCTCAGTCTGTCTGTCTGTCTGTCTGTCTCAGTCTGTCTGTGTCTGTCTGTCTGTCTGTCTGTCTGTCTCTGTCTGTCTGTCTGTCCGTCCGTCCGTCCGTCTAGAGAGAGAATCATATGTGAGATTATATTACTATGAAATTTGTTTTTTTTTTATAGAACGAGTGAACATGTCAGTTTTCTATTGGTGGCGATTTTTACTACGCGTCGCGCACCTCTGAACCAAATACCACTTAAATTCCTCAAATTCTTTAGAGACAGAATATATACTAGTCAAAAGCAGGGGGAAAAAATAAAAACTAGTGTGAATTTTGTATTCGTTTGATTTCATTAGAAATCTCGATATCTTATCATTAGGTGTTTTCTTTTTGTGAACAAAAGCATCCTTTGAAGTACCCCCTTTTCGTAAGAGGACGTGATATTCGACGTGAGATTTATAAAGTGATTTCCAATATTGTCCTCGACTCTCCTGCTCCAGAGGTGGAAGAGGTAGGTGTATCTCAACCGCTCCAGGTCCTGTTCATGACACTATACCCTCCAAAAGTGACAAGGGTTTTTTTTCTTATTTTTGTTAGCTGAGACAGCACGGACAGCTGAGGCCCTGTTCAAGGCCGTCCCCATTAACGCTGTATAGATATACATACCCTAGCCTGAGCCAGATAACCATTTCATCGACCAACCCCCAGGGGTGGATGAACAGCTGGGTTGACTGTGGACCGACTGCCGTAACCAGGATTCGAACCCGTGCGCTCGACCCTGGGCGGTCCATGAATGTGTCACTGTCAGAAACTTTAGCCGCTACACCACGTGAGTCCACCTGATGGGATATGGTCCCGAGACCATTATATCATGTTTCTCAACTTCCTAAGGACCTCTCACCGCTCGGAAAAATCCTAATGGTAATCATTCATGATAGTTAAGCCTCGAGTAGATTTTTTTAGAGCCAGTTTGTGGTTGATGAAGGGAGCAGTATTTCTCACCCCTGTTTTGTAAGAGGTATAGTAACCGAGCACCAGGGATGGTTTTAGTCGACAGTCTCATTTTTCTGCATTTTTATTTCATCGCAACGTAAAGTACGGCATCGGAATCACATTACGTTCTTTATTGTAGCAAACATCTCGTCAAATTTATTGTGGCAAACATCACATGGACATGGACTTACGTTCTTTATTGTGGTAAACATCACGTGAAATTTATTCTAGCAAACATCACATGAACATGGACTTTAATACCTTCCGCAGTTACTCGGTTGTAGGGACAAACACACCCCAGACACTCCTAACTTTTCCAATAGCCCAAAATGTGTGACTCTTCCCTAGGAAGAAGCACATTTGCATAGATTATCATAATTGGTTGGCCGCTCCCAGTGAGAACTTTACCTTCCAGAGTTTAGCGGGTAAAAACACGGCTTCGAGAATCCTCATCTTTAGCGACAACTGGACGAAGCTCACTGGTGACGAGGAGTTCGTCTGTCCGGAGCCTCAGTGTTCGGAACTGTGAAACTCTAGCTGAACTGGTTCGTGTTAGTGTTTATTGAGACGTGTTGCCTAACGATCAGACGCAGGGTATATACATCGTTGTTTCTAAAGGCTTATATTAATCTTCTTCTATTCTGTCGCCATCACCAGCTTATTCTAAATCAGCTGTGAGCTGTCCTCGGGTCATTCTAACTTAACCTGTGTAGGAAAGCTGCAGTTGCTTCAAACATACATCTATACACTCTCATTCTCTTCATATCTGTCAACTCGAATACTTGTTGCTTTGGGAGCGACAGTCCTCACTGTGAACATTTCGCATTTCAGAATGTCTTAAGACGAGATATAGAGCAGAGCTAATGACAAGCTGAAATGTTAAAGAAAACCGGATGTAAAGATTTTATGCATATTATTAAGTCATTGCGTTTTTGCTCAGTTGGCTGGAAGACATTCATCTTGAGGAAAGCTGATGAGGAAATTGAAAGATGGTTCTTTGTTTATTAATGAAGCAGTTTATTCGGTTGTTTGAAAATCTGTAATGGAGAAAGGCCGTTGTATCAGGAAGTGTGGATTATGGCACAGTATTATACCTACTATCCATGGGCGAGCGTTGTATCTTTGTAAGTACAAGCACTTTAACTTAAGATGATTAGAAAGTAGCATCATGGAAGAAAAGATTTTTAAGTGTATTAAGTAGAATTTATATAAAGATATGATCATCTTCCATCAGGCGACGTCATTCTAACTAGAACGAGGAGAAGAATAACTAACGATATACGATCCGTGTGTCGCTGTGGCTCCCTGCCTCCCTCTCTCCCTACGTCGTGTGGAGGCGAGGATCCGTAGATTGTGGCTGAAGTAGTCCAGCCGGTTACGGAACGGGTATAGACCCGACTCTCATGCAACAGAGGGTGAGACTGGAGAGCTCTGTGCACTAGGAGTGCAGTCAACTCCGTGGATTAACATACGAGTGTAAGGTTTCGACATAACGTCCCCTTCGCCAGATTTCATTTGGAAGATCATTACAGTAACGTGAAACCCGTTTGCAAAATACTGGAAACCATTTTCCAGACGGATTTCACCACAGATTTCGTTCACGACGGAGTGATCCAGCCAAGGCTCTTGGGTGAGAGAGACCCTTCTGTTTTGCAGCCGTGAGTATAATGGCTGGGAGGACTAGACTTCCAACTGATCATTAGCTCAGAGCTTTATATTTCCCGCAGCTCTTTTCAGACGAAGTCTGCTTCAGAAATGCCATAAGGCCTGTCGTGCAAACATATCGGCCGGATACAGTCATACTCCTCTGACTTGGGGAACTCTTGAGGGAATATACTCCGATGTGGGTATGCGTGGGGTGGTATGCCCTTCACATTCTACAAAACGGGAAGCATTTTCATATTCGCTCTGAGGGAAGTCAAAAAATATGACCCCCCCCCACATTCGGAGATATTGACTTGAACTCACATTTGGTGACACGGGTTCACGGATATTGTCCCAGTCACAAAAAATGACCGGAGTCTCTGAGGTAACTTGGCCCCTTTCGGTTTAGGTTTCAGGAACCTCCGCTCGTCTAGATAAATGGACAGGATCGGCCTGTCGATGCTTGTGTTTTCTCATCGAGGTGGATTCTTGTCCGGTCGAGACAGGAGAACCCGGTCTGAAATCGAGACCCTTTTTCGAACTTCCGATGGAACATCTTTTGTCGTCCATCGTAGTGACTCCGAATTCGAAATCTTGTTATGGGAATCAATCCCGGGCTAGACTAGGTACAAGCCATGTGAAGGATGATTACAGGTCGTATTGAGATTAGCTGGTGACTCGCGTACCTGCGCGAAGACCGAGTGATTGAAGTGATTACGGTAATTGGCGAAGAGCTGTAACCATTACGAGGAATACATCTCGACACGTAATCCATGTCCATTAAAAGAAGAGAAAAAGAATTTAGAGAAATGGGATTGCATTGTGTTCATGGGATCTGCTACAACTTCCAGTGTCAGTTGAGACGACGCTCGTGAAATAGTTTCTCTATAAATTATTCTTGAAAGGAGTGCAAGTTGATTTAGCCTTATCAGACCTGCTGTCATTTGTAGCCATATTATTAATTCTGGTCTGCATAGAATACACCCTCTTTAATGAAAATTTAATTATCACGCCCCACCGCGAATCTAGATTTTGCCCCACGCATATGAGTATAATCTATGAATAGATTAACACAAAGGTACACCTAATTTATGTGTGACGGAAGCATATGCACAGAAAGGGACTGCATGTGTCATCGCATTATTCAGTTTTTCTCTTTTTTTTTTCCCCGTACAGGAGTAAGTTTATTTATCTTTGTTTCCACCAGGAGGCGGTCTCTACCTTAATTCGTACGACTATGGCCCAAATATCGGAGTATTTCTCAAATACTACGAGACAGAAGATTTTCAGATCTATTGCATGAACATAAGAATTAAAAACACTGAAAAGAATTAGTTTGCGATTTTCATAAACCTTCGATCTCTCCATGAAATTCTCATTATCACTTTCTAATTTTTTACCTAAAGTTCGATCAGAAGCATCGTTCTACATGCCTTCCCTCAATGCGAGAATATTATCGATGGAATATTCATAAATATATTCCCGATATGGTCCATTAACTTCCCGCTCCAGCGGTGGAGCTATTTATTTAATGACCATACACGTCCTGTTCAGGAGATTATTTCTACCATTAACGACAAGGATTATAAAGGATATGGTCGAGAGACCATTACATCATGGGTTTCTACTTCCTAAGGAGCCTGCACCGCTTAAAGGAACCTGAAGTGGTTCATTCATGATTTTTAATCCTCGCCCAGTTTTCTAAAGCCAGTTTGGTTGATATAGAGCACAGTATTTCTATCCTCTCTTTTATAAGAGCTGTCGTGACTTGAGTACTACTAATGGGTTTTAGTCAGTATGTCTCATTTCCTTTTGTAATCTCTTCTGGTTCAAAGGGCAAAGTGACTTGTGGACTAGGCTCACAGGTTGTAAATGAATTTCAGTTTCGACATGAGCAACGTTTTGCACAGCGGTAGTGAAAAGCGAGAACACAGGCTGTCAAAGGTGAGGCGAGGAAAATCTTAGGTATAAGAATCTCAGATGACCTGAAGCCAAGTAAGCAGTGCATAGAAACATTAGAAAAGGGCAGAATTCGTGGATTCTTAGTCACGCCTTTCGAATGTTAAGTCTACAGAAGCGGTCTTCCTTATTTACAATTCACTGTTGCGTCCTCACCTTGAATATTGTGTTCGTTTGTGGTCACCCAGTTAGAAAGAAAGACGAACAGAATGGCGAGAGTAAAGCTTGGAGCAACCAAAGTTATTTGTTCCCAGGACTGTCAAGTCCTATGAGAGCCGACAAGAACGACTTGAAACGACTTAACACGTTTTGCTTGAAAGAGAAAAGGTTAAGAAAAGTGATTTATTAAAAGTATTCAAAATTACCAAAGGTCTCAGTTATTTCGATCAAAGTATCTACTTAAGGCTAGATTTATCTTGACTTCACAAGCAGTAATGGTTGCAAACTCGTGGGCGAACGTTTTACTTCGAATGAGGCAAAGTATTTTATTTTTCTTTTCAGCACAATTGCTAACTTATGAAATGATCTGACAAGTAGAGTAGTTGTAAGCAGCAGCATACATACGTTTAAGAACGGACCTGTTCAATACTTCGCTTCAAATCCACGACTGACATTATTTGCGCCTTCTTCGGTACATGTGAAGTTTCCCAATTAAGCCATCTGTAACATCATCTCTTCTTACTACACTAATCACTGATTCTCTGATTCTCTACCACAATGACAAGCAGCTTTGAGAGAGAGCCCAGTGGTCTGTTGCTTGCTGTTTCAATTCCTTTGTTTTCCCCAGTATACTCGCATGTTAACGTAATTTGTGACTGTAATTACGTTCTCCATTCAAGCAGACGCTCCCAAAGCATTCCGTACCTCGAATAACTTTCACAGTTCTCCAGTCGCTGTGACAAGTATCCCAATCACTCTCAACAATTCCAGTATCCCAAAATGTGTGATTCTTCTCGAAGAAGAACCACATTGACAAATCTTAGTTGGTTCGGCTGTTCCCAATGAGAACTTTACCCCTCAAAGTTTAGCAGGTACAAGCGCCGATTAGGGGTTTCTTCGTTTAATGACAGGGCGATGGAAATCATTGCTGATGTGGAGTTTGCCTGGAGCCTTAGTGTTCAGAACTATAAATACTTTCGCTCAACTGATTCGTGTTTGTATGTACGAGAACCGTACGTAGCCCAGTGAACTGATACGGATATTTTCATCGTTCTTTCAAAAAAGGATGCATCATCACTGGTTGGTTTTACAGATATATCGTTTTTTCTGTCTTCCCTGATGCCACAAAAACGTTATGTTTGTTTATTTCGAAAACGGGAAGGTCTCATCATATTTAAGTGAAAATGGAAGGCTAGCGAATCAGAAAACGGGACACTTCATCCCAGAGGAGACTATGAGAGGACAATTTTCTTTTTTTTGGACAATAGATTTTGTAGGCATATACAGACACTATGTGTATATATTCACATTAATGTCTATATATTAACACATGACTACAGTTTGTCAGTTTTATATTGATCAAGACCAGTACGCAGAAGTTCGACCTCTGTGGTTTGCATTGTGGATTTTCTTTTTTTTTATTCAAGAAATCCTCATTGATATAATATCCCTGATTAGAATTTCCTTTGCATGTTCAAAACGCAGCTTTCTTTCAGTTGTCTCCCTCAAAATGTTAGATGAACATAGACGTCAGGTACATACAGAACTATCTGATAGAGTGCATAAACATCTCAGGCGGTGGACTAATGATGGGAAGACAGTTTCTTCCGTTAATAACACGGATCTCTCCAAAAACATCCCATCGTTATTTTTTTCCCCTGATTTCTAGGGAACTTTCGGTGCGTTAGAGAATTCTCGGCACATTAGAGAACCCTTGGCACGATAGAAAACCCGAGGCAATTATTCTATGGTGTCTAAATCTCGACCAACTGCATACGGCCAGTTTAGGTAAACGGGCACATTATATCATCCCCCTCACCCACTCCCTCCCACTTTAAAATGAGCTTTCGTAATGGAGATGGTTATTAGTCTACATATCTCATTATGGCGGTTTAATCCAGTCGTTCCCATCCTTTTAAAGTGGTGGTCCGATAGCCAGAGTCGGTGGGTTTTTTGTTTCTTCACCGTTTTCTTTCGCCGAAGGCATCCTAAACTCGTCGTATCATATTTCGCTGCTCCGTGATTCCTGTATTTATCATATTTCTCTGTTCTCCTGCTCCATATTTGTCATATTTCGTGGCGTCCCTATCCTACATTTGTCATATTTCCCGTATTCCATATTTAGCATATTTCACGGCTCCTCTATCCCATATTTATCATTTTTTTTTTTCCACCCCGGCTTTCCTACCCCATATTTACCATATTTCGCGGTTCCCATGCTCTTTTTAAATCATATTTCGCGGCTCCCCAGTTCCATATTATATTTCGCGGTTTCCCTATCGCATACCTATCACATTTCGAGGCACCCCAATCCCATTTTTATATCCCTTAAACTCCTCGTCTATAATTTGTGCTACTGTGGTTTGTGAACCAAACCACGACCTATTCTTTTTTTCTTTTTAATTCTAACAAGATTTCATAATTCTAGACCTTCCACAGATCAGTTTTCATAGGAACAATTCACAACCTTTCCAGCAGCCCAAAATGTATGACTCTCTTTCCGAAGAAGAACCACATTAACATAGAATATCGTAATTGGTTTGGCCGCTTCCAGTGTGAACTTTACCCCGCTAAGTTTAGCGGGTTTAGAAAAAAAAAATAAACAGCGTACGTTCATTAGCGACAACAGGAACGGAGCTCGCTATCTATGAGAAATTTGTCTGGGGCTTTAGCGTTCAGAGCTGTAAAATTGTATGAGAGGTTTAGCTTAATGAGCCGATACATGTATTTGTATTGTTTTCTCTTTTTCAAACGTTTTTATTATTTTCTTTCACGTAGCCGTAAGTCGTTGCGTTAGACGGATGGCTGGAAGATATTCATTTTGAGGAAAACGTTGAAGCGACTGAATGAGGACGCCTCTTGTGTATTCATGAAGCAATTTGTTCTGTTGTTTGAAGGTGCGGAAAAGGGCCGTTGCAGCACTATGGAGTATGGGACAGTGTGTTGTATCCATCTTCTGGTAGCGAGCATTATTGTAACCACAAGTTCTGTAAGTTACAGTATTTAGGCTAAAAAGAATAGTTCTCTCTCTCTCTCTCTCTCTCTCTCTCTCTGAGAAGTGAAAATTCTAACAGTAAATGATATAGAATTTATGACGATACTGACCGCCGCAGATTAGACCCAGAACTAAGAGAAGAATGAGATTGATGTGGTATAACACTGTTCGTACGTCCGTGGGCCGCTGTGGCTGCCTCCTCTTCCTCCTCCTCCTCCCCCTCGTCGTTTGGAGGTGAGGGGTCCATAGACTATGGCTGAAATAGCCAGCCCGTGATGGCTACGGGTATGTATTTAGCCGACTCCTGTACAGCAGCAGTGGATGAGCCGGGAGAGTTCCTTTAGGACACCAGGAGTACAGTCGCCGTGTGGGTTACTATGGTTCACATATGTGTGTGTGTGTGTGTGTGTACAGTGACTTGAAACTTGTTTGCAGAGAAAAGACAGGACAACTTCAGCATAACTTCCTTCATTCACGACTTAGTAATCCAGGCAAGACCCAGAGGAGACACTATTATATCCCGTAGCGTGTTGGTTTGAAGCACTAGGCTGCCGGCTGCTTGGCCTGTCAGCTCTGGCCCTAGCATTCCATACGTCTCTCGAGTAATTTCTGAAAGGTATTTGTAACTCCGTGTACATGTGTACATGCTCACCAGTGGAGTCATTCATGCCTGACTCTGTCATACCCTGAAGGTGGAGAAAACGCCGGACTCCGCTCCGAGGTGAGTGTATGTTGGATGGGACGCCCCAAAAGCCCCACAAGATGTAATACATTTGCATCGCCTTCTGCGAGGGAGTCCTGCCTGGGAGTGACTCCGCATCGTCAGATATTGACTTTAGCTCACATCTGCTGATATGGGCTCGCGGATATTGTCTCCGATTCACAAAGATTGACCCGAATGTCTGAGGTAACTTCGGCCTTTCAAAATATGCGTACGGGTTCCCAGGGGAATTTTGCCAGAGTGGAGGAAGCTACAGAGCGACAGAATCCACTTGTCGATGCTCGAGTTTCCGCTTCAAGATGGATTCTTTTCAAGCCGAGAGAGAGAGAGAGAGAGAGAGAGAGAGAGACAGACAGACAGACAGACACGAGTCGGATCTAAAAGCAAGAGAGTTTTTCTTTTTTCCTTTCGGAGGGAACATCCATGTCATGTGTCTTGACTCCGACTTCGAATTAAGTTTCCGGGAATTATTCCTTGGGCCAGACGAGGTACAAACCTGATTGGAAAGCCCCAATGTTGACTGGCGGAAGACCAGCCCGAGCGAAGGATAATAACAGGTCGCATGGTGATTAGCTGATGACTTACAAGCTGAGACTGATTGAAACGAGCACGGCAATTTGAAGCAGCGCAATAACCATTGCGAAGGATGCATGTCGATGGGAACGCTCTGCTTGGATTAGAAAAATAGAAAAAAGACGGCAATTGTTCTGTGTAGAAATTGAGCGCCTGATTTTGATTCATGGGAACGACTGCAATCCTTCTTTCTCTCTTGACGAGACGACGCTTTCGAATCTTTTGAAGTAGTTTCCTATAAATCATTACTGAAGAGAACGTAAGTGAATTTAGTATTATCAGATACGCTGTCATCTATCTATATAGCCTTTCTAAATAGCTTCGGTCTTTTTACATAGCACAACTTTTTTTTATTGGTAATGATACTCCCACAACGCCAACTAAAAGCCAAAGTGACAGATAGCATTTCATAAGCGGAAAAGATGATGTAGGGATGAACGTGCCCAGAGGTATGCAGTCAAGAATAAGGGTGATGCAGCATTTGAGGAGTCGTCCATCGTTGACTATTGACATTCAAAGGAAATCTGCTGCATGCCACGTTCAGCATAACTGAATATCCACGCTTTGCTGATGGTAACATAGGTACGTTGCAGCCGAGCTGGAAGAGGGCTTGTATTGGAACGGACACAAAGGAGATCTGGAAACTCGAGTGTGACGCGCACCAAGGCGCGTTTGTGCTGAACCAAAGAACTGTCTCATCCAGACCCCAGGAACATGGAATCCCATTTACCGAGCTTAAGGACCTGCATGCATTCCATGAAATAGAATTATGTTTACCTGTGTAGCTGTCGACTCCAAATCTATTCACATGGGGTAGAGCAGGTGTGTGTGTATAGGTAGGAGGGAATTAATTCTGGAGAACTGTCGTTCTCCAACCTCAACCTGTTGCGTATTAGAACTCACGTCAGTGGTGTTGCCGGAGAGTCACTTTTTGGCAAGGCTGTATCGTCGTCAGTTGCCGAAAGACAGTGTACAATCTTGTCAAAGAACTTTTTTCTTCAGAGGGGTCTATACTGTCCCAGCTACTGAGCGTAGAGTTGAAGCCTCTGGATTAGGCGTTCTAGAGTTGCATGATTATATTTCATATGTAGTTTTTCTAGGAAACGGTTCAGTATGGCTAATGTTTTCTCTCTCTCTTTTCAGGTACGTTGGTTTGATGTTACGTTCTTAGCTTCTGTCTAGCGTAAGGTTTCCCGGGTCACCGTGAGTATAATGAGCGAGTATTTCAGTCTATATGCTAAAGTATTGTTGTCATGTTAGGTGGGAAGATTAGGGTGATTTGTTACCGCAGGCAGAAAATAAGCCTCTACATCAGTGGTATTGGCCCGCGGGCCGCATGTGGCCTTCATTTGTCTCTCCTGCGGCCAAGGAGAGAGGAAGAAGATACAAATTAATTAGGTAAGGGGCATTTTAATTAATTATGTGATGCTAGTGTCTAGGGAGAAATTTTATTTCAAACTAAGGCATATACAGTGTAGATTTTGTTGTATATATATATATATATATATATATATATATATATATATATATATATATATATATTTTTTTTTTTTTTTTTTT
>JAYMFT010038066.1:0-15720 GCA_038088735.1 Panulirus argus | reverse complement strand
TATGGAGTACTGCTCCCACATTTGGGGTGGTTCTAGCTCTGTTTTCTTACTTGACAGAGTTGAGTCGAAAGCGATCCATCTTATAAACTGTCCCAGGCTAACTTCCAAACTTGACCCCCTTGCCCTACACTGCAATGTTGGTTCATTTTCCCTTTTCTATAGGTATTAACTTTGCTTTTGCTCCCGAGAGCTGCCTGCTTGTGTGCCCCCACCACTAGTAAGACTACGGAATATTTGGCAAGCTGCTGTGTCACATGATTATTGTGTGGCCATTGGCAACTCATGGGTGTGCCATTTGATAACTGCTTCTTTCCCTACATGTCGAAGCTTTGGAACTCTCTTCCTTCTCATGTCTTTCCCAATAACTATCACGTGGCTCATTTCAAGAGACATGTTTTTCACTTTCTTAAAAATTTGTAAATACTTACCATGTCTGTTTTTCCCCCTTTCTTAATTGTCTTTATATTTCAATTAGGGCCCGGCCTTGATGTGGACTTTTGTCCATGACTGGAGCCTTCAATATAAAGAAAAAAAAAAGGAGGAGAATGAGTATCTTGAAAGATAATTAAATGTGTTTGATGATATAATGGCGGATGTAGGATGTGTGGGTCAGGGTGGTATGAGAAGTGAGAGAGTTATGGAGATTTGTTTGGTTAAGAGAGAAGTGGTGAAAGCCTTGCATAATATGAGATGTGGCAAGGTGACTGGAGTGAATGGTACTGCAGTTGAATTTATTAAGAAAGTGAGTGAATGTGTTGCTGCTTGGCTGATAAGGATTTTCACTGTATGTATAGATCATGAGGACTGGCAGAATGCATCAGACTGCGGAGGAACAATGTGGTTTCATAAGTGATAAGGGATCTGTGAATCATGTGTTTGTATTAAATTAAGAAAGTGTGTAAGAATACTCAGAGAAACAGATGGATTTGTATGTAGCATTTATGGATCTGGAAAAAGCATATGATGGCATTAATAGATCTGCTTTGTGGTAGGTCTTAAGGATATATGGCATGGGAGGAAAGCTGCCAGAAGCAGTGTGAAGTTTTCATCATGGGTGTAAGGCATATGTAAAAGCAGGAAGAGAGGAGGGTGAATAGTTCTAAGTGAAGGTTGATCAGCAGCATGAGCGTGTGATGTCACAATAATCATTCAATCCATTTATATATATGGGGTGGTGAGGGGGTAAATGCAAGAGTCTTGGAGAGAGAGGCGACTATGCAGTCTGCTGAGGATGAGTGGGCCTGGAAGCGAGTCAGTTGTTGTTCGCCGATGATACAGCACTGGTGGCTGATTTGAGTGAGAAACTGCTGAAGTTTGTGACTGAGTCTGGAAGAGTGTGCGAAAGGAGAAAGTTGAGAGTGAAAAGCATGGTCATCAGGTTTAGCAGGGTTGAGGAACAGGTTAATTAGGGTCTGAGTTTGAATGGAGAAAAATTGGAGGATGTGAAGTGTTTTAGATACCTGCAAATGGACATGGCAGTAAATGGAACCATGGAAGTGGAAGTGAGTCATAGGGAGGGGTAGGGGCAAAGAATACATGGAAAGACAGAATATTTTCTGGGAGAGCAAAAATGGTATGTCTGAAGGAACAGTAATCCCAACAATATCATATGGATGCAAGGCATGGGATACAAATAAGGCTGTGCAGAGGATGGTGAATGTGTTGGAAATAAAACTTTTGAGGAAAATATGTAGTGTGAAGTAGTTTGATCGAGTAAGTAATGAAAAGGTGAGTTAAATGTGCTGTGATAAAAAGAGTGTGGTTGAGAGAGCATAAGAGTGTGTTGAAATGGTGTGGACATATGGATAGAATGAGTGAAGAAAGCATGACAAACAGGACATGTGTCAAAAGTAGAGGGAACAAGGAGAATGAGGAGACCAAATTGGATATGGAAGAATGGGGTGAAAAATATTTTGAGCAGTCGGGGTCTGAACATGCAGGAAGGTGAAAGGAGTGCATGGGATGGAGTGCATTGGAATGATATGGTGTACTGGGGTTGATGTGCTGTCAGTGGACTGAACCAAGGCATGTGAAGCATGCACTGTAAACCATGGAAAGTTCTGTGGGGCCTGGCTGTGGACACGGAGCTGTGGTTTCAGTGCATTACACGACAGTTAGAGAATGGATGTGAGAGGACGAGGCTTTTCTGTCAATTACTAGTACTAACTTGCTAACACGGGAAACGGCAATCAAATATGAAAAAAAAAGTCATAATAATAAACTAGTAGTTGTGTTTGATTCCTTTTACTAGGAACAAATCAATCCTGTCCTTCATTTACAAATCTGATTCAAATAAGATGTTCCATAATATGTTTTTCATTACCATCTCAAGTATTCTGATATGTGCTAAGTTAGGCTAACTGGTCTGAATTGTTTAAGCAGTAATCTGGATCTTTCTTTGTGTAATGCTGATACATACAGCAATTTGAGCATACCTACTATGCTTGCTTGGTCTTTGCTTTGTCTCAGCAGTATCATACGAGATTTGGCAATTGTTTCTCTAATCTTCTTTAGAGAGATTATTGGAAAAACACATAACAAAGGAGCTGAGTTTTCTTTAACCCCTTATCTACATTTGGCAATTTTATTCACAAGCAATTCTTTATCCTTAACCACATTTGGCATATGTAGTCCACAAACAAAAAATTTTCCCTTAACTACTTGAGGTAACTTCAGGCTCTCAGATTTGAGTTGACCGCCTATCGGGAAGCTGCTGTCATCTGGTGACAGGAAAGCAATCAACAGCTGCAGCAGAAACAAAGAGGCATTCAGCTGATGTCTTTGCTTTGCTGTTTTCTGACAGTTCAGTGAGTATATTACATAAATAAGGTAAGTTCTTTATTCTTTTACTTAACTACAGGCATGTGAGTATGCTTAAAGCACTAAAAAAGTTTCATGTTAAGAGTACTTTTGTTGCTAACATTCATCTCCACTTTGGGTTGTGTTTTACAAGCACAAATGACAAGTAGTGATAAGTTACTAAGTTTCCAGGTAAGATTCATGCCTCTGGCATACCTGATTTCTATGTTTATCTGCAAATTGTAGCAGAGGCAAGAACAATCTTTTTCTTCACTTTCTTATGTAAAATCATAAATTTCTCTAAGATAATCACATTTTTGAGGCACTTTGTAGTCAAATATGGCTTTCTACTGGTCTATTCTTACTTGAAAAGTATTAGAATAAATTCTAGTAGCACTTTCACTTTTCAGTAACTTAATGCACATCTATGGGAATATCATTCAAATTGTATGGCACAGTTAAAGGGTCAACATGATCAACTCCCTTGATTATGTCTCTTTCTGACGTGCTTATACATGTGAGTGCAAATTCATCATAACTATCAAGCTTTTCATCATCAAAGTTTTCATGCTCTCATACAAAAAACTGATTTATATTTGTTAATTAACACCTGACACACTCTTTTGGAGTCATTTACATAACTATTACCTTCTGTGAATGGTGCAACTCTCTTTTTGTTCTTTCCTCTGTTCAAATAAGCAAATAAGAAAATAAGACTTTTTGTATTGGTCCATGCACTGAATTTTTTTTTAGGAATGTGTGAGTGTAAGGAAGAGAGCTCCAGACTGATGTGGGTAAAAATGAAAGTGGATTGAAAGAGATGGGTGATTATTAGTGCTTTTGCACCCAGCCATGAGAAGGATGATGATGGGAAGGGAGTGTTATGGGAGCAGATGAGTGAGTGTGTCAACAGTTTTGATGCAAGAGATAGGGTACTAGTGATGGATAATTTAAATGCAAGAATGAGTAATGTGGTAGCTTAGCATATAACTAGTAGACATGGGGTATTCAGTAAGGTAAATAGGAATGGTGAACAGCTTGTGGACATGTGTGCTGAAAAAGGACTAGTGACTGGGGTTACCTTGATTAAAAAGAGGGACATACACAAGTATACATGGTTTAGTAGGGATGATCATAAGAGGGCACTATTGGACTAGATATTGATTGATAGGTGTGCAAAGAAGAGACTCTGGATTGTGAATGTCGGGAACAGCAGCTGGTGGGATGTCTGATCATTACCTAATGGATGCAAGGGTGGAGATTTGCAGAGGATTTTGGAAAAGAGGAAACGATATGAGTGAGAGGAGGAGAGTAGAAGTAATTGAGCTTGGAAGAGATGTGTGAAAAAATACTAGGAGATTGAACATAGCATGGCACGAGGTGAGAGTAAACAAAACAAGGGGAGTTAATGAGGAATGGGGGATATTCAAAAAAGAAGTGCTGGCAAGTGTGAGGGAAGTGTGTAGCATGAAGAGTATAGAAGGTAAGCAGGTGAGAAAGGGTAGTAAGTGGTAAGATGAGGAATTAGTTGCTAGTGAAAGCAAAAAGATAGGTGTATAGGTGGTACTTAAAAAGAAGGAGAGCAAATAACTGGGAGATGTATGAGGGAAAATGGCAGGAGGCCAAGAGAAGGTTGCAGAGGATAAAATAGAGGGCAAATGAGAGTTAGGGTAAGCCAGTATCACTAATCTTTGTGAAGAATAAAATGTTTTGGACAAAGTTTAATAGTGTGACAAAAACAAAAGAAGAGGGACAAATTGGGAAGTGGCAACACATAGTGATGAAAGGAGATGGAGACAGTATTTTGCAGGATTGATGAACATATTTGGTGATGGAGTAACAGATGTAGGTTGTTTCATTTTGGAAAGTATGTGAAGTGAGAGTCATGGGAAGTGGTTTGGTGAAGCGAGAATAGATGGTGAAATCCTTGCATAGATGCACTGTGGCAATGCAGCTTGGTTAGATGGCACTGGAATTGGATTTATTAAGAAAGGGAGTGATTTTGTTGTTGACTGGTTAGTTAAGATTTTCACTATATGTATGAATCATGGTGAGGTGCCTGGGGACTGGCAGAGTGCATGTTTAGTACCACTGTATAAAGGCAACAGGAACTTATGCAAGTGTTTGACTTGAAGAGTTATTCTTTCCTTTTTATGTTGTATGTTGTATGGGAGAATGATGATTAAGAGGGCAAAAGCATGTACAGAGTATGAGATTGGAGAGGAACTATGTGGTTTCAAGATAGGAAGAGAATGTGTGTGGATCAGATGTTTGCTTTAAAGAATATTTGCGAGAAATACTTAAAGTAACAGAACGATTTGTATATGGCATTAATGGATCTAGAGAAAGCATTTGAAAGGGCTGATACAGATGCCATGTGGAAGGTCTTACAAATATATTGTGTAGGAGGAAAACTATAAGCAGTGAGATCTTTATCAAGAGTGTAAGGTGCAATTGCAAGTAGGTAGAGAGAAAGATGAGTGGTTCCAGGTGAAGGTGGGTCTGTGCTAGGGGTCTGTAATGTCACCATGACTGTTCAGTTTGTTTATGGATGGGGTTGTGAAGTAGGTAAATGCAAGGGTTTTGGAGAGAGGGGCAAGTATGTAGCCTGTAGGTAATGAGGGTGCTTGGGAAGTGAGGTGATGTTTGCTGATGACACAGCACTGATGGAAGATTCATGTGAGAAACTGCAGAAATTGGAATCTGAGTCTGGGGGGTATGTGTAAAAGCAGGAAGTTGAGAGTTAATGTGAATAAAAGCAAGGTTATTAGGAGTGTGAGTTTGAATGGAGAATATTTGGAGGGAGTGGTATGTTTCAGATACCTGAGAGTGCACATGACAGCAAATTAAGTTATAAGGTGGATGAGGGGTGGAAAAGATTTTAGGAGCATTGAACAAAAATGTGTGGAAAGAGAGGTCATTACCTGGGGAAACCAAAAATGGGTATATTTGAAGGTACAGTAGTCCTAACTATGTTGCATGGATGCAAGACATGGGATATAGATGAGAATGTATGGAGGAGGGTGCATGTGTTGTAAAAGAAATGTTTAAGGACAATGTATGATGTGAGGAAGGTTGACTGAATACATAATGATAGGGTAAAAGAGAGGTGTGGTAATAAGAAAAGTATGGATGAGAGAGCTGAAGTGGGTGTGCTGAAATGTTTTGGTTACATGGAGAGAATGAGTCAGTAGAGGCTGACAAAGAGGATATGCATCAAAAGTAAAGGGGGAAAAAGAGAAGGGAGGGACCAAATTGGATATGGAGGGATGGAATGAAAAAGATCTTGAGTGCTTGGGGTCTAAACATACAGGAGGGTGAAAGGCATGCATGGGACAGAATGAACTGGAGTGATGTGGTATAGAGGGCAAAATGCTATCAATGGACTGCACCAGGGAATATGAAAGAGCAATAGGAAGCCATGGAAAGGTCTGTGAGGCCTGGTTGTGGTTCAGTGTATTACATATGATACATAGGGAATGGCTGTGAGAAAATGAGGACTTTTCTTCATGGTCCTGGCACTACCTTACTAATGTGGAAAATGGCATACATGTATAAAAGAAAAAAATGTATACATTTTCAGGCATATTCTTTAATATACTAAATAGCAATATATAAGAAGAAGAAATGAAATTTAATCCAAGAGATGGATAAAGCTGGCCTGGTTGCATGACTTGATTGTGCACAACCTAAAGAGTATATGAGCTTTCTGTGGCTGAAAAGCAGTGGGTCAATGATGTCATCTTAGTAGATGTCTCTGACTGGCCGAGGTCAGACTCAAAATGAGTTAGCAGCTGCTGTCTAGTTGAGAAGAGAGTGACAGGTGGGGAAAGCCAGTGTTCCCCACCAGACAAACAAAGTAAGGTTCTAACCCTGATACTCCAAGAGAACACTTCTCATGCCAGTGGGACAAACCACAGAGGAAAGAGTGTGTAAAGTAAAAATCCCAAAACATAACAATTAAAAGGATGACATTAAAATGGAGATGAAAAGAGTATCTTGGAAGAAAATACATCAGCATTTAAGAGAAAAAATTATTCTGTAAGGAAGTAAACAAAAGGAAAGAAGGTATGTGTAAGGAGCAAAAGTATTTTAGACAAGTCTGGGAGAATACTAGTAACAGGATCAAATTAGTTAGGCAAGAATGTACAGTGTAACTCTGGTCATTTGGACCTCACTAACTGATCCTGAGGCAGCACAGTGGTACTAAGAGTATAGAATACCAATGGGAAAGGAGGTTACACACTTCAACAAGTGTTTAATATGGCTGAGACAGGGTTATTTTGGAAATAGGTGTCAACCAGAAAATTTATTATCAAAGAAGGGAAGAGCATTCCAGGATGCAAGGCAGCCAAAGATTGCTTGACAATTTAACTAGTAAGGAATGCAGAGGAGATTCTATGTTTTAGCTCTTTCTAGAGTTTTATTCAGAAAATTCCAAAGCTACAAAGGATTATGTTAAAGTCAGCATTACACATGGCTTCAGTTACCCAGAGTGTTTTTCATGAGTGGGTAATTGGTACCTTCTGCCCAGTTGTAAAGCATTACTGTGCTAGTAAAAATATAACCAATAAAGGAGTGCTTATTCTTGACAGATGCCAAGTTGTTCTGAACATTTGACAGAAATTAATTTATGTGTTACAGTGGAGTTCCTTTTCTAAAACACCATTTCTTTCCTTCAACCCATGGATCAGGGAATGAATGCTACTTTCTAGGCATATTACCTGAGGAAGACATTCCTCCAACTCCTCAATGATACAGATGAGGATTACATGCTTTCACTCAGCGAGTGGTGGAAAACTGATATAACATAATAAATGCTGTGGACAAAAACGATGTCATGGGAAGTCAAACCCAAAACAAATGAATGGTATCTGGGGTTAGGGTTAGCCATAGCCTGAGTAAGTGCATGGCTTTTTAAGTTTTGGGCAGGAAGAATCAATACACAATGACCAGGAGACAAGTGTGATTTGCCAAATGCGATGACTCTGAAGAAATTGAGGAAGATGTGGCTGAGTTGCTGGAAAATGTAACCAAAGAACTCTTGCAACTGAAAGTGGATAAACTTCAAAAAGAAAGGACATAAACATCCTTTACCACAACCTACTTTAAAACTAAGGGTTTAAGAGGAGCATTAAACTACCATGACAAGGCTGTGGCCCTATTTAGTGACATAAATCCTAATGTGAATGTGCCCTGGTGTTCTCTCTAGTGATTACTGTAAATTCTTCAGATACTTACAAGGAGATTTAAAAAGAAAGAGGAATAAGGCAACAGAGCTGACATTGGACAACTTTTTCAAAAGGCCTATGAGAGAGTGTGCTACACTGTTCTTCAACAAAGTTCTTTCATGTATATACATATCTTTTTTTTTTTTATACATATACGCCATTTCCCGCATCAGCGATGTAGCGTCAAGAACAGAGGACTGAGCATTAGAGGGAAAATCCTCACATGGCCCCATTCTCTATTCCATCTCTTGGAAAAGTAAAACAGGACTGGAAAATTTCCAGGCCCCTGCTCCCATCCCTTTTAGTTGCCTTCTACGACACACAGGGAATACGTGGGAAGTACTCCGTCTCTCCTTTCCCCAGGGATAGGATAATATTCATATCTATCTAACTGAATCTCTGATGCCTGTTCTAATTCGAACTCCCTCTAGGGAGTAGCCACAGCAATAGTCTCCATAGTTAATGAAATCCAGTGCCACTTCTTACCCTTTAGTGCCTCACCCTTAACTGGCCCCTGGCAGAGGGCAACTCTAGCACAATGTTAGCAGAGGCTCCTACCTAATGTTCTGACTAATTCTACCTAATGCTCCTGGCTAAATGTTCCTACCTACTACTTCTATCTACTGCTCCTACCATTTTGCCAACAGGAAGGGCTAGCGCACAGTACTCACTGCAGGAAAATCTAGTTACAAGAATGAGCTGTGTGAGTTCAGTGTTGTTAAGTGTCATGTATGACAAGGAGAGATTATATGTTTGTAGACAGAATGCCAGTAGTTCACATATGGGTGAGAGAGAAAGAAAAGACAGCTACCTGGATCAGAGGAGTGCAACTTGACAACCATTGAAGTGCTGGCTCACTATGCAGGTGTCACTAGCCCTCCTGATACCCAGGAGGGTAATACAGGTTGAGCATCCCTAATCTGAAAATCCAAAAGCCAAAATACTCCAAAATCCGAAAGTTTTCGAGCTGTGACATAATGTTACAAGTAGAAACCTAAACACATTATCTTTTCAATGTATTAAGTGTACTTCATATTTTTTACTGTTAACTATTCATATGTGAATAAGTGTAAGAATATGATTGCTTATCAGTAGCATATAAATTTAGAGTCAGGAAGGAAGGTAATACCAAAGAACCACAGACTGTCCATATGGGCAGCTGAGGATGTTTATCTTAGCTTTCTGACTGTTCACTGTTATTCAAACTTTGTTTCATGTGAAAAATTATCAAAAATATTGTATAAATCACCTTCAGGCTATGTGTATAAGGTGTATATGAATCAAAAATAAATTTTGTGTTTAGAATGGGTTCCATCCCCAAGATATCTCATTATGTATCTATTATCCATCATGATAAATGTGGAAAACAGGATTGTATGGAAACAAACAGGTTACATCTGAGACATACCTCAATGTTTCAACCATTCAACGGTCATCCTCAGGAGATCCTGAACCCAGCGTTCGGCGGGACCGTGTTCCTAGCGAGTGATGGTAACCCGGTTGGATGCCTTGGAGTGTTGCTCTCTGATTGGATTGCTTGCCCTGCTGCCTCCACTCATTTACAGCTATCTCTGCTCCCTGAAGTGATCAGCAGATCACTTGGTAGCGATGTAAGTGGCTTACATTGCTTCCAAGAAAAATGTTAACATAAGGTCTGGGTTCATCTGCTGGTCATGTCAGACAGCAGAGATCACTGTGAATGAGGGGAGGCAGCAGGAAAAGCAATCCAATAAAAGAGCAACATGCCCAGGCATCTGACCGGGTGACCATCACTTGCTGGGGAAAACAGTCCCACCGAATGCTGGGATCAGTATCTCCTGAGGAAGAATGCTGAATGGTTGAAATGTTGAGGTATGTCAGCTCTAACTTATCTGTTTCCATACCATCCTGTTACTTCACTATGTATAAGCAAATATTCCAAAATCCAAAAAAATCTAAATTCCGAAAAACTTCTGGTCCTGGGCATTTAGGATAAGGGATACTCAACCTGTACTGGGAAAATACCTCCCTGGTCATTGGCTGCCTACCAACTACTACTATGTATTTTCCATACTTAATATTCATATATGGAAAATTTTTGCTCTGGAATATAACCCCCTTTATATAATGGTTTTCATTGCTCTTGTAATGGTGGACAACTCAGTGACAGTGAATACAAACTTGTTGCTAGGCTGGGCTAGGTAAACTCATCTCAGGCAGGACTTTCATATGCAGTAGGAACTTTTGGGATTTACTACTTAACAAAGCACAAGAATTATTAATCTCACATGCTGAACTATGGGGTTAGTAGAAGCATTAGACTGCCCATACATGGCAATGGCTCTTTTTAATGACACAGATCCCAAACATGAATATGTCTCTGTATTCTCCCAAATTATTACAGATGCCTCACCTAACTAAGAAGAGATTTAGAAAGAAAGATAATAAGTGGTAGGCATCATAGCTAACACTGGACAGCTTTTTCAAAAGGCCTATGAGAATCTATATTTTTTTGTGTATAATCCATACTTAAGACTTAGATGTGGAAAATATTTGCTCAGGATCATAACCTCCTTTATGTAATGAGTTTCAACTGCTTGTATAATTATAGATCACTTAGCTACAAGTTTTCCCAGGAACTTAACCTTGATGCTACACGGAGGATAGCTATACTCATTACAGGAAGGATATTCATGGGTAGGACGAATATGGATTTACTACTTTATACAGAAAAAAATCATTAATCTCACAAGATGAACTAAGATACATAAAACTAGTGATCATACCTGATGTAAGGTAACCCATACACATTTAGTCTGGCTGCATGTCTAACTGATCCAACAGTAGAAGATGCAACACAGGCATAAAGACCACCATCATTTGTGTGAACTGCAGAAATGTTCAGGTGAGATACTACTTCTCCGTTCACTGTTACATACTGGCCAACTTGCATCCTACAGCAAACAGAATAATATGTTAATAGCACACATCTTGTGCACATCTTTTTTTATATCATGCAAGTTATATTTTTCCATACTGTAATGTAGATTAATATAACAGATAATAAACATGCTTTATTCAGTTTTGGTAAATTATTCGTATCTCATCAAAACATTTTCAATATCATTATAGCAATATCTAGACTTACATTAGGCTTGATTAATGCAATAAATATTTGTAATATAAACTCAAGCTACTATCATTCCACTGTAGAGAGAGAATATAAAATTTTTCATGAAACCTTTCAGAGTTAGAGAGACGTGTGCCATCAAGTTCCCAGGCAATCTCAGGAGTGGGGTTGCCAGCTGCCATACACTTGAGAAATACTGAGGGACCAGGCTGCAGGGTTGAGGTCTCAAAGGTGTATGTCAGTTGTGGGGGCTCAACTATAAGAAAAAAATTACATTTCATTGCAATTACATTTTACTATCGTTGGTCAGTGTCTACAACATGCAGGACGTAAACAAGTAATACTCCACCTGCCCTATCCCAAAGGATAAATCTATATTTAACATTCACAATATCAAACACAATCAGATCCTATAAAAACCATAAACAGGTTTAAAGTCCTTTACCATGTGTATCAAAATCCTCTTAACTTACAGCGTCCTCCAAGTTTAAGTTCAGCTGTTCCTTGAGCAGATTCCTGGTCATTCCTCACAAAACACTGATACATACCCTTGTCCTCTCGACCTACACTGCCAATACGCAATACTGCCTCTTCATGATCTGAAAAAAATTGCAAATAATTAAAAGAAAAGCAAAACATTACTGCCTTACACAGGAAGACACATGTACTGTATGATAATCATCATGGAAAACCTACTGCATGATAATTATCAAGGAAAATCCTAATGAAAAAAATCTATAAGGCTTTCAGATTTTTCTTGAAAATATAATACTGTGGCTAATCATATTTTCTTTTTAAAAACTATAAGATATTCATTTAATTAAGGATTACATTTCCAATGTTAGAATATGAAGCACTGATCTTCTTCCTCTGCAACATGTCCCACAACCACTGAAATACTCCATAGGGAATATTAGGTCAATATAATTTCTGTCCTTATTAAATTGGAGCAGAGGTTCTCATTCACTCACCCTTTCTGGATGATCCTCAGATCACCTCAAGCTTTTGTTCATCTAACAGGTTCACTCTCAGCCAGCCAGTGACTACCATCAGGCTGAGGTCACTGACCACCTGCCCGCTCCTGATGTTCAGAGCACACGATTTCCTGGGATCATACACACGAACATGCATATCATTTGCTGCAGCCAGCCAGCTTGTCATAGAATAGTACCCCTTTCCTTCTTTGTACCAAAATTTATTCAAATTGGGTTGGTGTTTATACAGTTATTTGAGAAATTTCTGCTTGTATCCATTTCCTGATTTAGCAAGGTACTGCCAGGAACAGAAAAGAAATAACCTCTTTCGTTCACATCCAGTCCCTAGCTGTTGTGTGTACTGCACCAAAACCACAGCTCCCTATCCATAAACAGGCCCTATGTATCTTTCTGTAGTTTCCCCTGACTTCTTTAGATACCCTGATCAGTCCACTGACAACACATCAATCCCTAAATACCAAATTTCTTCAATTCATTTCATCCTGTGCACGCCTTACACCCTCCTGCATGTTCAGACTCCAAACACTTAAAACATTTTTCATTCAACCTTTTCACTTCCAATTCAGTTATCCTCCTTCTCTTTGTCCATTCCACTTCTGACCCATATATCCTCTTTGTCAACCTCCCACTCATTCTCTCTATATGTCCAAACTTTTCAACACAAGCTCTTCAGCTTCCTCATCCAAACTCTTATTACCACAACTCTAGAGCTCTTACTCTATCATTTCTTGATTAATCAATCCTCCTCACACCACATATTGTCCTTAAACATTTCACTCCAACATATTCACCCTCTTCCATATATTTTCATCTATAACCTATGCCTCACATCCATACTATGCCGTCAGGACTTTTATACCTTCAAAAATGCCCAACTTCACCCCACCAGATCATGATCTCTCTTTCCATACATTCTTCAATACTCCTAAAACACCTTTGCACCCTCACCCAACTTATGACTCATCTCTGCTTCCATGGTTTCATTCACTGCTAATCCCACTCCCACGTATATAAAACACCCCACTTCCTCCAAGTTTTCTTTATACAAACTCACATTCCAACTAACCTCTCTCTCTATCTCTCCTGTGCTAAACCTTAACACTCTCAACTTTCTCTTTTCATATGCTCTCCCTAACTTAGACACCAATTTCTGCAGTTCTTCAATCAAATCTGCCACCAACACCATGTCATCTTCAAACAATAATTAACTCACCTCCCAAGCTACCCCACCCCTGCCAGACTGCAGGCCAATCCCCCTCCCCAAACCCTTACATTCCCTTCCCTCATCAACCTATCCATAAACAAACATGGTGATGGCACATGCCTCTGCTGTAGACCGACTTTCACTTGGAACCACTTACCCTCCTCTCTACCTACTCACACTCAGTGCCTTACACTTTTGATAAAACTCTTAACTGCATCTTATAGTTTTCCTCGCAAAATCATATACTTATAACACCCCTAAAAAGCATCTCAATCAATTCTATTAAGTGTTTTCTCCATATCAACAAATGCCACACATAAATCCTTCTGTTTCTCTAAGTATTTCTCACACATTCTTCAAAGTAAAGATCTGATCCAAACATCCTCCACCACTCCTGAAACGACATTTTTCCTACCTAATCTGAGTGTCTGAGCAGGCAACCACCCTCGCAATCATCACTCTTCCATACAACTTACCAGGTACACTCAACAAACTTACATCTCTGTAATTCAAACATTCAACTTTATTCTCCTTGCCTTTCTACACTGGCATTATGTAGGCATTCCACCAATCTTCAGACATCTCACCATGATCCATACACACAGTGAAAATCTCAACTGACCAAATAACAACACAGTCACCTCCTTTCTAGTGAAATTCAATTACAATACTATCCATTCCAGCCACCTTGCCACATTTCATCTTAAGCAAGGACCAAACCACTTGCCATGACTTTCTCACTTTGCATTCCTCACCAACCAAAATATCCCACATCTGCTTGTCTGTTTTTCCCCCTTTCTCAATTTTCTCTATATTTCAATAAGGGCCCCAGCCTTGATGTGGACTTTTGTCTGTGACTGGAGCCTTAAAAAAAAAAAAAGTACCATCAAACATGTTCATTAGTTCTCCAGAGTTTTCATTCCATCAATTCTTCATCTCATCTGTGCCAATTATCACATTTTCTTATTCTCCTGAAAGTTTGCTGATACTCACTCACATCAACTCTCATTGTCTTCTCTTTCAGCCCATGCACTTTCCTCCTGACTTTCACTTTCTCCAGTACATCTCCTAATCACTTGCACTCTTTCCCTTACAGTAGCACCAATACATCTCTCCTTTCCTTTTCACTAACAACTCTACTTCATCATCCCACCATTCACTACCCCTTCTCATCTCCCTTTCTCCCACCTTCCGCATGCTGCTCACTTCTCTTGCAAATGTCAGCACTGCTTCCCTGAATACCTCCTATTCTTCATCCAATCCCTTAGCTTCATATAATCTCACTTTTTGTCATTCTACACTCCATCTTTCTTGGTATTTCTTCTCACAAGCTTCTTTTCTATGCTCACTTACTTTCATCATCCTCTTTTCACCCATACCATTTCCTCTTTCCCAAAAGACTTTACAAATCTTCATCCTTACCTCCATCACGTAATGATAAGACATCCCATTAGCTGCCCCCAAAGCATATTCGCATATCTAGCATGCAATCCAATAATGACTACATACCATCTCTCCTATTTACCCACATAAGTATGTCCCTCTTTTATAATAATGTATTCCCAGTCACCAGTCCTTTTTCAGCATACAACACCACAATAATAATATTCAATACAATGAATATCCATGCCTTCCAATTATACTTTCAACTGTCCCCACATTTACCCACTTTTGCAATCAAATCATCCATCCCTAATACCCAATCTCAAGCATAAGAAATGATGACACACTCACTCACCTCATCTCAAAACACTTGCCTATTGTAACCAGGTGCATAGCAGTAACACACACCCACCAATTTCATTTCTAACCACTTCAGTCAGGGGCTTACTTCCTTATACTCATTTACACATTCTAAAACTCCTCCTTCAACATATGTGTGTCAAGAATGAAGGACTATGCCTTAGAGGGAAAATTCTCACTTGGCCCGCTTCTATGTTCAAAAGTATACATATGTGGGTAGAAGAGATGTTCAACGGGCAATACTTGATTATGTATTAATTGATAGGCGTATAAAAGAGAGACTTTTGGATGTTAAAGTGCTGAGAGGGCCAGCTGGTGGGATGTCTGATCACTACTTTGTGGAGGCAAAGGTGAAGATTTGTAGAGGTTTTCAAAAAAAGAAGAATGTCGAGGAGAAGAGAGTGGTGAGAGTGAGTGAGCTTAGAAAGGAGACTTGTGTGAAGAGATATTAGGAGAGAATGAGCGTAGAATGGCAAAAGGTGAAAGCAAATAAAGTGAGAGAAGTGGGTGAGGAATGGCATATATTCAGGGAAGCAGTGATGGAATGTGCAAGAGATGCATATGGCATGAGAAAGGTAGGAGGTGGGCAGATTAGGAAGGTTAGTGAGTGGTGGGATGAAGAAGTAAAGTTGTTAGTGA
>JAYMFT010038055.1:0-15720 GCA_038088735.1 Panulirus argus | reverse complement strand
TATATATATATATATATATATATATATATATATATATATATATATACACACCCTAGCCTGAGCCAGGTACCCATTTTATTTGCCAAGCCCTAAGGGTGGATGAACAGCTGGATTGACTGTGGAACGACTGCCGCAACCAGGATTCGAACCTATGCGCTCGACCCTGGGCGGCCCGTGAATGCTTCACGTTCAGGGACACTAACCGCTACACCACGGAGGTCCATGAGACATCCCCCCCCCCCAGCAGTAAGCTTACGACATATCAACCTCAAGTGCAATAAGCTTAAGACACAGCCCCCTCTAGTGCAGTAAACTTACGATACATCCTCTTTTATTCCAGTAAGCATGCGACACATCCCTCTATAGTACAACAGGCATACAACACATCCCGCTCCATTCTAGTAAGCTTACGACACATCTCCCTCTAATGCAGTAACCTCTACTGCAGTAAGCTTACGCTACATCCCCTCTTGGCTAGCAAGCTCTTTTTTTTTCTGCCTTGGAGGCTCCAGTCGAGGACAAAGGTAAACATCAAGACCAGGTCTTAACCGAAATATAGAGGTTAATGAAAGGGAAAAAGAAGGGACAAGAGAAAGTATTTACGAATCTTGATGGAAGTGAAAAACATGTCTTTTAAAATCTGACAGTCATAGTTATTGGGAAAGACATGAGAGTGTAAAGTTCCAAAGCTGAGAGGTATAGGGAAAAAAACAGTTATCAAAACGACCCACCCTTGAGTTGCCAAAGGCCACACAGTAATCATGTGACGCAGCAGCTTGCCAAGTATTGCGCGGTCTTGCTAGAGGTGGGGAACACAAGCAGCAAAAACCAAAGTTAATACCTATAGAAGAGGGAAAGTGAACCAACATTGCGGCGTATTGCAAGCGGGTCAAGCTTTGAAGTCAGCCTGGAAGAGTTTATAAGTCGGAAAGCTTCCGATTCAACTCTATCAAGTAAAGATGCAGAACTAAAACCACTCCAGATGTGAGAGCAATACTCCATACAAGGACGTCTAAAACATCATTCCCAGTTTCTCAGAGGTAGGCTTAGCTATTTCCGTAATGTGGGGTTTCCAAGAGAGAGTGGATGTTACAGGAATTACAGAACCGTAAAAGAAGAGAGAAAAGCTGTGAGGAGTTTTCGATTGAGATGGGTAGAAAATGGGTCATGGTGACAATAAACTTAACCAGATTTCGTCTACCCCAGTGAGATATCCTATCCAAGTCTGAGTTTATTGAGAAGCAGATCGAGTGAGAGGAGTAGAAATGAAGGATGTGGATGAATGCACTGTTGACGTGTCAGCGTAGGAGTCCATTTGGTTTTTGTAGAACAAAGAAAATTGTTGATAAAATGGAAAAAAAGTTTAGGAGACAGGAAAAAACCTTGAGTGACATCGCTGTTGATGGAGAAAGTGTGCGTGTGTGTGTGTGTGTGTGTGTGTGTGTGTGCGGGGAGTGGTTGGGTGGGGGTTTGGGGCTGAGCCATCAACAACCACGGAAACAGATCGGGCAGAGCGGAAGCTAGATATGAGGGAGCAAAGCGAGGGAGGGAAGCCAAAAGAGGGAGCTTAGAGATGAGACCTAGATGCCAAACCCTGTCAAAAACTTTGAATACATAAGGGCAACCATATATGATTCCCCAAAATCTTTCAGGGATGATGACCAGACATTAGTAAGATAGGAAAGAATATCACCAGTGGATCTCTCCTTACGGAAGCCATACTCGTGCTTCCGACACATCCCCTTTAGAGCAGTAGACTTACGACACATCTCCTCTACTGCAAAGGCTTGCGACACATCTCCCTCTGGTGCTGTAAACTTACAACATATTCCCCTTTAGTACAGCAAGCTTACGACACATCCCCCTCTAGTGCAGTAGGCTTATAACATATCCTAATCTAGTGCAGTAGGCTTACGACGCTTCCCAAACTAGTGCAGTAAGCTTTCGATACATCCCACTGTAGTGCAGTAAGCTTTCGACAGTTCCATGCACTACCGTAAGCTTACGACACCCCCCCCCCTAGAACGCGATGTATACGACATTAAGTCCACAACTTCGTCACAGGAAGGCCGTAATGAGTCCTAAGCTTGGGATGACAAACTGCGAGCGTGTCACGTCACCAACTTATGGAATAATGTATCCTTCTAATGCAGTCAGCAAATTTCTCTTGCAGCGACAAACCTCTCGTAATGAACCTGACACAGTAAATATCTCTTGTACTGTGTTCAAGACTTATCAAATAACTAGACTTATCAAATAACTCCTGTAGTGAGCTTACGACACGGCATATAAATATCTCTCGTGCGGTGCTTAAGACACAACAAAAACCTCTTGTAGTGAGCTGAAGACACAGCAAATACCTATTAGTGTGAGGTTAAGACAACAAACACTTCTTGTAGTGAGCCTAAGACAGTGCCTCACTCTAGAGGTCAGTTTAAGACAACAAACCCCTCTTGCGGAGTGTTAAGCCACAGGCTTAACTTAAGGTCCACTTTCAGACAGCAAACCCCACTAGCAATCATTACCATAAACACAAAATCCTCTTGTCCAAGTTTATACCCTTCTTGTGATAAGCCAAGACAGGAAACTCAATGGATGGCGACTTTAAGACATAGCAAATCACTGAAGTGAGTTTAAGACACAACAGGCCCCTCTTTAGGTCAGCTCACGACACACTATGTTCTTGTGGCGACCTCAAGATAAACTCTAGTGACGAGCTAACGGAATCACTTCCAATGATGAGAGTTTCCGATACACCGAGAGTGTTGTATACTTGATGTAAATCCCTCTACTGCTGTGAACATGATGCAAACCCCTCTACTGCTGTACAGTTGACGTAAACCCCTCTACTGCTGTATAGTTGATGTAAGCCTTCTACTGCTGTATACTTAATGCAAACCTCTGTACTCCTCTATACTTGATGTAAACCTCTCTCTTGTTGTATACTTGGTGTAAACCCCTCTGCAAATTTCAATGCAATTTCTAAAAACAATGAGTTTAAGACAGAACATAATCCGTTTCTAAAAGCTTGTCACTCACCAAATCCTGGGTGACCGTTGTCATCAATTACTGTCTTATGCCGTACATTATCTATGGCTCTTACTTACCTCTCATCTTTTTTTACTCATAACAACGAAAGAATATGGAATGCGTCCGACGTGACAACGAAGACCAGAGCAGAACGCTAGAGCTTGGGCCGTAGCGATTGTTGCTCTGGGCAGCGGCTACAACAAGGTCAAGAAACCTTTAGAGCGTAAAGAGTGAGAGTGCAGTGATGAAGACAGCTCCCGTACAGAGAATGCTGCAAATGCATTACAACGTCGGAATACTGGCCAACTTTGTAGCTACTCATTGGAACGACTGATTATTCTCCCTAACTGACGGCGTTCAGAGTCCTTGCTATTGAACGTTGATAGGTCGTCCGGGGCGGGAATGTCTGCAGTACATCTTTAAAACATTATGGGTTGTCGAGGCCCTTACACTGACCTACTGAGCACCAAGAGGTCAATCACCCATTCCCATAAGCAGAGTTCGTACCCAGTGTTCGGCCGAACTTACTGCTTTCCAGTGAACACATCATCTGCGCCACGACCTGCCTCCCCCAGTGCTGGAAATAACAATTCCTTATGCATTTAGTAACGTTTCTTGAATTGAAACGAAGAGTTAGACATATTCAGTCAAAGAATTACTGGGTTAAGTATTTCTTATATATGCTCTGGCCCAGTCACTCCCAAGTGCTTATCAAATACGAATCAACAACGCTGCTAAAGTTGATTTTGGACGAAGTTTCTATAACGCCGCATATACATCCACTCTTTTAATAAATGCAGTGCATTTATGAATGAGCAAAGGATATCTAAACCAGCCAGGATGTGATGATTACGTAGGCTTACAGTCTGCACTCTCTAACAACCAGACTGAGAAGAGGAGTAACATAACAGCTTGGCTCCAGATCGAGCTGTGGCACGGTGCAAAAGACCTCTGAAAGGTAAGGTAAGGTCCCTGACCGAGATGTGGGAGTAGAAAATCTCTGAAACCATCGTTAAGGTAAGGTATCATACGGGCGTTGGAGTAGAAGTCTTTCGAAAGCATCGGAACGTGTACACAACGGAGCAATTTCGTCGGTAATGCGAAACTGAAACCCATACGGCCAACGACAGATATATACATGTACTTTCTTACCTCCTTGCACCCAATAGCTATCGACAACTAGAAGCCAAAACCTCTTATTATAAATTACAATCATAAACCACATTCTTTTCTACGTAAGTCTGTTGTTAAATTTAATGGATACCCACTGCTTACGGACGGCGGCTTCCAACAAATCATTAACCGGGACCCTTCATATACAAGGCGAACACACACCACAACACTGCTACATCGCTGGATATATATTTTATTCGCCCCATACATCTTCTATATATGCCAAGCCTTTGTGCATTACCATTCCAAAGATTTCAAAGGGTCGTGAGGGTAGTAGCTACTAGTTCACTTACAGTTTAAAGTGCCCTCTGCTCTTTATTTGGCCACATCTACATATTCTATTATACCGTTCGTTCTTACAGAACAAAATATTCGTTAAGGTAAGGTGAAACTTATTCGCATATCATTTACAGTGTGCGCTGTATATTCTTATCAACTAGTCCTACATATTAGAGATTAACTGGTTCGATAACTGCATTCATGTTACCTTCATCCTGTTATTCAATCCCCTTTCAAAAGCATGTAAATACTGTTATGTTGAAGTGCTTTTGAAAAAATACCATTTATTGTCTAATCTGTTGTCTGAAAAGACTACACTACCCATTTTGTCGTCTTCTACGACTTCCGTATTTGTGTTCACTGTGGCTACGCTCACAACATAATCATCCCCAAGCCTATTAGGCTGCATCATCGTGCCATTGTAAGATCTTATTACGTCTGTGTAAGGTCTCTGATCCGGGCTCATTTTCCCTCAGAGCAAAGCAGGTGAAATTTTCACCGTATCACAGTTTTCAGCAAGCTGTGTAACTGTACCTTCTTTAATGCTGAAATATATCTACAGCGTTGCATCCTTTCCGAAATTATATAAAGTAGATCACTGTAACTATTGTATAATTCACTAAAGCCATCAAAGCGTTTTGATTACTGTATATTGGTTAATGTGGAAATTTTGGGAACAAACGTTTATGGTTTTGATTTGACGGATACAAAAAATTTCCGTACATAACTATACACACCATAAACTTTTGTACATATACACATATAATATATATAGCATACAATTATGTATATATTCATATAAACTATAATATGTTAAACAAATCTACACCCCAAAAACGATTTACTGTTATACAGAACTGGATATGGCATGGATGTTTATCATACATAGTTACACACAGTTTACAACCATTATACACACCCTGAATGAGCACCCGCCATACCTACAGCGCATACACATGGCATCTTGCGCCTTGCAACGTGCATAGACAAGGCTGCCGGGATCTGAAGTGAAGCCGGGAATGTCCATTTATGGGTCAATGTGCTGCCAAGCCGCTTCCAGCAACCCACACAAGGTCCACGAGAAAAGCGTCATAGTGGTAAGCTATTCTCAGAATCCTCAAAAGTACTGAAAAACTTATATCAGACAGGTAAGCTCCTTCGGGAATCCCATGAAGTATTCTGCTAAAACGTCAGAAAGGCGGGCTAGTCGCATCATCCCGCTAAGTACATAAGCAGTAGGCTTCACTTTCGCTGTTGTTCCTACACTATTTGTAGAAATTTGTTTGAGTTCTTTCTGTCTTTTGGTTGCTTTATTTCCATTTCACAACACTAAGGTTTTCAACCACTTCTAATTTTCAGTTTTTATACACCAGTACATCTCTTAGCTATTTTCATCTACTGGATATATTCTTAGCCAACAGTTTCTAAATTAAACTTTTGTTTCAGTTACGTTATTAGATCTCAAGCTCTATCCATATTTCCGCTAGTCTCTAAGTCATGTGATAATTCTCATGTCCAACCCCAAGTTCCCGTAGCTTCGTGCACAAAGTCCATCACCTTGCAGTTAACATCAACAATGTACAGTTCTGAAGCACTTTTTGTATTCCTACTGCATTCTATGATCCTTTTCATTTGCCTCCAAAGCTATTTATTGTAAATCTATCCAATACTATCTCTCGTGTTCCTGATTCTAAGTCAGACTGGACAGAAGTGTTGCGTGTAAATACACCATTCCTGATTTCCCTTACGTCTCCCTCATAGGAAGTTCTCAACACCACATTAATCCTACATACTTATTAATTCGACCTAACCCCAAAAGCTGCCATTTTGATCAACTAAGCCGTCTGTATGTTAAACTTGCAAGGATTGCTTTTAAATCTTTGTAAAAAGTAATTTTTGTATGACTACAAATTTGTTGGGAAATGTTGAACCACGGCTTCTAATTTTTCTCTATATATAAACGGGAAACAGCTTACTTTCATGTACTGCAGTTCCCGCCTTAATTTCATTTCTTCTCCCACAATCCTTACAGCACGCAAGCGTGAAATTTGAAATTACGGGAAGCCAGAGCTAATTTAACGGATACGGATTCTAAAATTCATGGACGACCTATGCCTGGAAAACAAAGTGTAAAAGAAAAAAAGTCAGCAAAAATCCTCTGCACGAGTTACGCTTTGATGCTCTTTAAATGTTTTTCTACAAAGTTATTAAAAGATAGTCACAAATGGTGTGAACTGATATACCCTCAGAATGTATAACAAAATTAAATACAGCTATTTCTTCCTGATAAACACAATGAGTCGTGACGTCGTGAGCGAAGGGGCTTGAGTAAGTCACCAATTTCAGCAGAGAATAGGTCGGAGTTCCGTCTTGATCAGCAACAGACGTGGTATGATTCATGGCGCAGGACCCGTCGTTATACCTGGCTTCCTGCTCCAGCTTTGGCAGCTCCAGCTTAGCAGAACCCGACGGTTGCACTTGGCTTCCTGCTCCAGCTTTAGCAGTCAAGGAACTGAGCCTGAGCTACGGTATATATTATCACGGGCTTCGTGACAAGTATCTGCGACTCAAAAAAAAAAAAAAAAAAAAAAAAAAAAAAAAATCCCCATAATTCTAGCTAAGTTTGGCAAGAAACCATAGCTATGCCACAACTTAGCGATACATAAATGGAAGGGCGAAAGGCTTATAGAGTAAGGCAGCTTATACTCAACTATGGTAAGACAGCTTATACCACACGAGTCCTGCTGAAGCAGACACAAAATCTCGTGATCCGCTGATGGTACTAGTTCTGTAATTCATACTTAATATTATGGAATTCAGTCATTGCAGGTTTTGATATCCTGATCTATAAACGTTGTCACATTCAATTTACCACAAAATGCTATTGATTTTCTAACGAAGGAGTCTCTCCTAAGCACATCAAAATGTTGTAAAGGATGAACAGTTAAGGACGGCGACATGCGTTAGATGCACCACATGCATGCTATACTCACAAGTACCTCACTGGCAGCATAAGGGCTGGCAGGTCCCAGCTGTGCCTGGAGCACCTGGGCAAAACACTGATCAATACTCTAGTGCAGGTGACCGGATTCATACTAAGAAATTCTCACACGTCATGCAGCCTTTGGCGAGGAAGACGGGGCTTCAGGGGGTATTTGACTGCTGCAGACTGGCGAGTGTTACTGGTCGCCCTCCTGTTACACTACTCACCATCTCTCACTCCCATTTTTTTTAAAAGCCACCGGCCTAGATGTGGGTGGTGCCAATACGTCCAATCACAATAAAGAAAAAAATCCTGAAACTTAAATGTGGGAAACCAGACAACTCAGCAAAGGAACTCCGGTTTGATTTAAATAATACAAAGGCGTTGCTGGGGGGGTCGGGAGAAGCACCCCGGGCCGTATGCAGCTCTATTCTGGTTGTGACGGAACATTAATGATGGTTTATAGCGTCGGGAACCCAACAATGAGCCAATGGCGGGGAAAGTATAGACGATTTCGGTCGAATAAACCTTCAAAGTCTTGAATTTTCGCAATATAGTACAGAACGACTCTATATGAAAGCAATACATTTTGCAGGATACTGTAAACTGCATGACTGTTACAGCTACTTAAGTTTCGGGATCATTTCAGGGGCACAAAATAATTGGATTCTTAAAGAGAGATAAAGAAGTCTTAGACAAAAAAAAAAAAATCGTAAACCAAATCAGGAGAAACAACACTAGGAGGAATTTTATTTTGTGAATATCTAACTCTTAGTGAATATCTAACTCACTGCAGCACACAAAGCTTTGAAAACATAGTACTTACGTAACTACATCGTCGGTGTAATGTCTCTTAGCCAAGGACTCAAATTAAGAGAACGAGCCTGACTCCACTCGTCCTTCATGAGCTTGATACCTGCTGACCATTTTCTTCAACATTTTAATTAATGATACGAAAATATATATACACTCCACGCACGCACTTCACGGTCGACTGTATTTCTTGTACATTTTTCGTATGTAAGTCGACACAGGCAGGATACGCGTGCTCTGAAGGATTCAATGTGGCCTAAAAAACTGAACTGATAAGGGTAGGGATGAAGAGCTTTAGCTGTCGATGAAACTTTCAACCTCCGAGTCACTGTCCGGCGTGTCCAACGAAAACAGGTGTCATTACTGACATATTCCTCATGCCGAAAAAAGTACATCAAGCTATTTGAGCTTAAATCTCCAAAATAAAATAGTGAAAAAAAAAATATTACAACGCTTTACGTCCCTGTCGGAGGCTATACACGCTGTTCCAGAGAATTACCAGGAGTAACTTTTACTGCGTAATAAGAGAGAGAGAGAGAGAGAGAGAGAGAGAGAGAGAGAGAGAGAGAGAGAGAGAGAGAATCCATAGTCTTTGTGTCCATACAAGTCCATAGGGATAAAATTATTATCAATATTATTATTATCGTCATGTTGCTGATATCACTTGCCCCCAAAGGACTTCAGCGTGGGTCTACCAACCCAGCGTTATATCTAAAGCTAAAAATTTTTCCTTATAAGAAACTGCTATTTTTCTGATGTGTTCTCAATACTAAGGGACACCATCTCCAATGCCACTCTAATCCTTATTCGTTCTCCAACTTTCATGAACCCGGAGATGCTCCCGGGTCACAGATATTAAAGATTCGCTTACTCCATGTCCGAAGACAGGTATCCACAACTTTACTTTTGGAACATGTACGCCTTAGCTTATGACTTGCATATAACCGTTTCCGGCAGGCTGCACCCACTCTAGCGTCAGGATCTGATACGCATAACAATATGATGAGAAACCTGGGAATCAAGAAGGTATTCGTACTCCTGGGGAATATAAACTTCTCAAACACAAACTTCAGTAAAGGTAGTTTAATCAAACGTCTCGCGTTATTTGAATGCTTAATACTATTTACAATGGTCTATTTTCTTTTCTTTCAGTGTGTGTATCATGCCAGCATAGCTGTAAATCGGTCTGTTAGGCAGTGTTGGAAGGCGTAATAATATCAACACCTATCAAGAGCGAGAACAGGTGTAAGCAGAGTAAGGTAAGGTAAACGGTAATATGTGGAGACATAGAGACCTGCGTACCGGAGTCTCAATTGTCTGCACCCATTTACACAAGGTGTTCCCACCCAGATGGTCCGTCTTGGGTTCGTCCCCAGCCAGGCGCTGGGCGTGCATGCAAATATCACGTGGTCGCTATTACGTGCCGCGACACACACTTGCTAGTGACAATTTTAGTGAAGCAATGGACGGATAGTGACATGACCCGTGAATGTTACTTAAAGGTAGCGAGATGGTAGTTTTTGCCTCCGCTTTCCCTATCTGGACCAACCATTTTCATTTTTATCATCGACCCACCTAAACAAAGCAATGATAACACCTTAGCAAATTGCAATTGCTTAAAAAAAAATCAAAGAAATACATGTCAAGGATGCATTTTGTATCAAATCAACTGTAGCATGTATCAAGACTGCATTAGACGTCACATCTGACGACATTTCCAATCAAAAAAATAAAAATCCTTTCACCTATCTCATGCTAAAGCTTGAAACTGGTTTATGATGAACTGCAGTTTATGGACAGCGAAGGTTTAAGTTGGTATGTTTCGCTCTCTATGTCTTTCTATCTAACTTTAAGAAAAATGTTAACAACAAAACATCATCAGCTATATATCAAAATTACTCAGTCCTACGCCAAGTCTACTCTACCCTCATCCTCTAAGAACTTAACCTTCAGATTCCCTATCATCCCGGCAGGATGGTCGGAGCTTAGCCACAGCCAATCCACAGGTCCGGAGCTACCAGGTCACTGTGGTAGAGCAGCCGACCGCACACTGCTGAACAGACGACCAAGCCAGTTCTTAACGACTATCGGATAACACAAAGGCAAAGGTACTACTAACCTCTACGATGCACGCATGTAGAATACTCATGACTCGCAGAACCCAAACCTTGGTGCAAGATCCCTGTACAAGCAACTGTATCTCAATACCAGACCATTTACCATAACCTGAAATATGTTTGTTATTCATAAACGATGTTAATATTTCTTAAAAAAAATCTTCGAAAAACTGCTGCTGTCACAGAGAAGTGAATGCGCCTTTTTGTCAACAAACTGTTTAACAAAAGCATCATAAAAACAATGCAGACCTTCATTAACGATGTGATCCCTACTTACGATTCAGAAATATAAAATACTTAAGAACCTTGACCACGAAGGTACGACACCAGTGTGATAACTTGAGCCCCGGCCATCATACCTGAGCGACGTAAAGTGCAGCTTAAGGGTAGCACCATTGCGTTCAAGTTGTTAAAATCTCCCGCCCAATATTGACTGCAGGTTGCACTGTCAGGCGTCACCAACATACGGCTCGTTTTATATTCCTTCTTTCGTGTGTCCTAAAGACACAATTTTGACTTTTGCAGCGAATTCATTGTGCACTTCTACCCAACCTGTGGACGGTGGCGCAAAAAAGAATAGAATCCAGGGACTTGGCTTCAATGATTATAATAAACTACAAATTTCTGAGAAAGGTGTCATTAGGGATTGAGCAGTATTGACTGAAACGTTCAGAAAATTATAGTCATTGAACTGTTTACAAGTAGTGAACAATGATCGGATTATCAAGATATATAACATGTAAACTATTTACAATACGCAAAGCTGTAATACTTATCCAATATCCATGGTAGATCATTGTTATGAATAAAATGCATTCACGTATCAATTAATGCTGGTTAAGAATAATCTCAACTTACTATTACTAATAGAGTTACGTGCATACATAATGGTGATCGGTGTGGGAGTAGCTCTGTTAACAAAGTATACATTTGGTGTGTTCAGTATCATCTTTATTCCAGCCTGAGTCGGGCGACACCATGGTGTCTGCTGTTCTGTTTGTGAAACCATATATTCATAGAGGGTTTTTCTGGCATGGTATTATGGTAGATGGACCATCTTTGTTTATCTAATTTCTCCTTAAGTTTACAAGATTTAGTTCTTGTTCTTTCTAAACGGTGAATTCAAGGCTACTTGCAGGCAGACCCTAGGGATAATCAACTTCACCCATCAAAGTACAAATTTTGCTAGTTCATCATCCTTACCATGCATTCTCAGTCCAATATGTGAAGATAACAAACACTGGTTGGCTGTCATTATTGCCTGTACACACAACCCGAATGATAATACCCTTTCGCCATACTGGAAAATATATTTCATCAAACTTACTGCGCCGTTAGTAAGTTTGTATGCGGTCAAGCGGCAGCGATGCTCCCTGATCAATCAATGCTGCTGGTGTCTGAATCCCTAAGCCAGCACTGCCCACCACATCTTGCTTCCTCTGATCAAATGGGCTTTTCTTAACCCCTTGAAGGGTCTGACCGTCGAGTTCAGGATGAATCCTAAAAATAGCAGTCAATTACAGAAAAAAGTCAGAGTCCTAAAACGTATATGAAGCTATATCTACAAATGATTTAGAAAGCCTTATTAATACACAGACTTCCAGCTTATCGAACTAAAAAGCCTGTTAAAAGCAGCAAGGACAACTTGACTAACGAGTCACAAAAATTAGCCTAGCTTGCGTGAAATCTGGCTGCAGCGATTGTGCGTATGTAGGTCATGTCTATATCATTGTATATGAACAACCACGCGGGTCATAATAATGAAAAAATGTAATTGCTTTGTCAGCTTAATTATCTCGAATCATGAAAAAAGTACTTAGATAAAAATAAGAAAAATAATCAGTGCTGATTCTGATTAAAGTACGGCAGTAGTTTCTCTGGCTGGCCAAGTGTGTTTCTAACTCGTGATCAATGAAACATTCCCGTTTAGGTTATTGCTTGCAAAATGTCCTCGATATTGTTTAAGGTTAATATTGGCTGTATTTGACTCGCTGGTTTCTCTTATTCATTAATGGCCTAAGATGGTGACGCATAGACATTATTCGAATTGTGTCTCAAACGAATTTTCTGCCGATATGAGAGAGACTAGTCGTTAACTAAGTTTTGCTACCCTTGGCGCATTCCTACATTAGAGGCAGGTTGCAGGGAATCTTGGTAGCGTGTTCCGGCTGGCTGCCCCACAACGCAATATAGACGGACAATGTGTGCAGTCAACCAGGTATCGAGAGGTTTATTAATGGGTGATTATTAAGCCGTATATGGTTAGCACTGTACACACCGGAACGACTTTGTCTGCATATTACCAAAGATTCAAAATGAAGGGACTCCTGATTCTCTAGCGCACACTAGTCAGTACAGTACCTCCCTACCAGTATCAAAGACGATGTGATGATGATGATGATGATGATGATGATGATAATAATAATAGTAATAATAATAATAATAAAACGATTAACTGGAAAACTGTAGCCTATAGTCCAAAATGTGGGAAGAAAATACACACAGCTATCAGCGTGGTTAAAAAAAAAAAGAACAAAAAGAGGGTTGCTTAAGTGTTCACACATATGCAGAGGCGGCTGTTAACATGTCATTACCAGTTATCAGACGATATTCTCACTGGCTGGAATGAGACAGTACTTGATCCAGCTGAAGGACGGGCAAAAACTCCTCCCTGACCAAAGTCCCCAGATGAATAATAGTTTCTGGGCAAAAATCCCTTGATCTGCTATACCGATTAAAGATAAAGTCAATGCAAAAAAGATGTTCAATAGATAAAAATCATTATTACAGAAAGTTATATTAGATTAGGGTAATTCACGTGGGGCTTTTGAGGTCTTTTGTTAGCCATACGAGGCCGGATAGCTCGATGCGACTGTGGTGAAGAATTACAACTCGGGGACGAGGGATCTCTGGTGTGTGTGTGTGTGTGTGTGTGTGTGTGTGTGTGTGTGTGTGTTCACATAAACCTTATTCAGGAGAACCAGTAAAGTACATCAAGCAGCGACAAAACTTAAGATATGAAGGGCAATGGAAGCTCCGTTGTATAACAGCTAGGCTGGTTCCAGCACCAAAGGCATTCTTAAAAACTGATGTTGTCGGTGCTGTTGGTGCTTCAGAGCGTCTGCCCCGCACTTTGCGAGACCTAAAAGTAAAGATCATCGAAATGGGAGGACACAAGTGTGCGCTGTCCTGTCCTTTTATGTTCCATATAACAAAAACTAAAGGCTACCTCATGTGTGGACGTACGGAACGTATTCACTGAGATATCTAATGATGTTGCACAGAATCATAGGGTATGATTCAGTGCAATATCAGTACGGACGGGAACCTAAGTATACTGCGCCAAGCAGTTTGAAGTCCTCAAAACACCTCTCGTGCAAGGGAAGGGTCTGTCTCCGACAGTTTACAAGCTCGCGTGACTGTTTGTCTATTTTTTTCTGTGCCTCTCCTTCGCGCTGCCCTACGTGGGCTGTGACGTTGAGTGCCACGCTTCATGTCCAACGGCTGTCGCGCGTGAGCCCGTCCTACCGCTCCCCAGGTCGCTGCTCCGGACGGCTTTCTTCACTCCCTTGTTCCCCTCCCACCTCCACTTCCAGGAACACCCCCTCCCTCCGCACTTCCAAACCCTTCCCTCCCCCAGAACGCTTCCATCATGTCGGGAGTGCGCCGACGTGCCACGCGCCAGCTGACAATGCATTGCCACGTTTCTCTGTTAATCCGTAAGCTCAATTGCGTCATAATATATACAATTTTTCGGCAACTTAAGTGTCATTATCTAGTGATCAAAAATTCATACGAACCGCATCTATCTGATATTGGAATAACTGAAAGACTCAAAATTCCTAGGTAGATAGATACTAATGGTGCATTACTACATTCAGCCATGACTTGGAAGGTATAACGATGGACAATCTAAGTACACGACAAAATCAATCTAACCAAACACTGTCAATAAAGACGGCTACATTCACGTTTCAGATCTCAAATACCATTCCAAATAAACAGAGTATTCGCTCCTAAGTTTGTGCGAAAGCCAGGATATGTACACACCACACAGTTACTGCCCCTAAGTTTGTGCGAAAGCCAGGATATGCACACACCACACAGTTACTAAGTTAAAAGTCTGTCTGTGGCCTTTACCTTGGCTGACGGTTAGCGGACGCTGCGAGCTACAACAATGAGTCGTGACTCCCGGAAGTGGCAACACCTGCCTTTACATTGCCGGCAAACGGAACCAACCCATAACGCACCAAACTTATCTGGCGCCTACCCAACGCTGCCTCACATTAAACGGCAACTCAATACCCACAGCATTAAACTTACCTGACGCTACCGAGGGCTGGCGCAAGATGACTGGCAACACAATCCCCAAAGCACAAAATCCGTCAGTCGCTTTACCGACGTTGACGACGGTTAGCAAATCAAGGTACTACGAACTTCAGTAACGAACAAGTTGCTGAGGATCGTAGCTCGAGTATCCGACCGATACACATAACTTCTGCTTAAACTTTAACTAAGGGGAACGTAGATGCGGCGGTGACCAATTACATCTACAAAATTCGTAAAGAAAGGACAAAATACTAACCACGTTCTCTAACTATGTTTCACAGAATACCTGCATAATCTGTAGAACAGCACAGCTATTAGTAGTAATAAAAATGGCGTTTTTTCCCCTTTAAATATCGAAGACATCTAATATTAACTCCCCAAGGCCAAAGTTGCATTTTTTTTTCGTTAATGAGCCAAGCTCAATTCAGAATAAACTCACTGAAAGGACTTTTAAGTCACGGAAAATACACTCTAGGGTTAAGGATCTTCAGATGCATCCAATTTTTGGAACTGTTTCACGAGTATATGACCTAGAATTTTCAGCCCATGATTAAGGTTAAAAAGTAGGTAAAGTGTGACGACCGATGATGGATAAAGCGACACCTATGTGTGCCAGGCTACGCGGACAAAACAAAATCACATGCCTTAAGTTACATGACCAAAGTTGGAATTTTTTTTAGCTGTCAGGTTAAACTTAAGCAGTAAGAAGATTAATTCACAAGAAATCCAAAGCAGAGTTTTAGGTAATGTCATTCAGTTTCTTAAGATGCTCTTTGAATTCTTGTTATATTAATCACAACCAAGGTTAAGTTATATTATTCCAGAGGGAGACGGACAAAGCGATCCCCAGGTGTGTGTGCCATACTACGCAGGCAGCACAGCAGAATCAAGACGATATCAACCACAAACAACCCTCACCCTGAACATGCGACATCTTTCTCGCTTGACACTTCCGTTCAAATGGCGGGGGGGGGGGGGGGCCAGAACCCCACAATG
>JAYMFT010038024.1:0-15724 GCA_038088735.1 Panulirus argus | reverse complement strand
ATATATGTATATATATATATATATATATTTATTTATTTATATATATATACACACATGCACACACACACATGTATGTGAACAGATGTTCATTCCTCTCTCTGTTTCCTGGCACTACTTTTCCAACACAGGAAACTACTATCACGTAAGAAAAAAGTTATGAAATGTAAGTTCAAGTAGCCTGCATACATAGGATTGATCATAGCAGAAGATAATGTATTTTTCCTATACTGGGAAAGGTTAAGTCTTAATTTTTAACAAAAAAATATGATTTATATTTTTCATAAATTTTTTCATTATGAAAAAAGGAAAAAGCAATATTTGCACATTTGAGGAGTTTGGAGAATCATTTGGGCCCAAAGAGGGTGTAAAGGTGACAAAGGAATTTTGAAGTGGTATGAGTTTTATTACAGTTTTATGAATCCTCCCTATTGCAAGAATATCATATTGATTGAAATATTCTTATTTTTTATGATGCCATCAAATTAAAAAATCTGACAATTCTTATCAAATGTTATTCATAAGTGTATGGGCCAAATGGTATATGGTAATTAATTTCATAGAGATATATATTTGCAGATGTTATCAAAGGTGCAAAAGAACAGTTCATATAAATGCAGATGAGGATGAAAATGTAATATGATACATTTAGACTACTGAATATGATATTTGGAATTTTGAATGTGGGAAATGGCTTGTGGGAATTAGATGAACTGGTAGAAAAGATCTTTCTTTCATACTTAATCGCTGTTTCCCTCGTCAGTAAGGTTGTGTCAAGACAGACGTAGAAAGGCCACATTCGCTTTCCATTATGTACCTGTCATGTGCAGTGCACCAAAACTAGAGCCCCCATCCTTAACAGGCCCCACAGACCTTTCCATGGTTTTCCCTGGCTGCTTCACATGCCTTGGTCAGTCCTTTGACAACATGTCAACTCCTGCAAACCACAGTGTTCCAATTCAATCTGTTCCATGCACTCCCTTTCACCCTTCTGCATGGTAAGCCCCAATCACTCAAGATCTTTTTCACTCCATCCATCTGTTTCAGTTTTCATCTCCACCTTCTTGGCCTGTCACCTTCTGACTATCTATCTGTATCAAAAACACTTGTTCTCCTAGGGAATGTTCATCAAGGGGGTGGTTGTGACAAAAGAATCTCCACTTATCCCTGTTCTTACATGCCTCCCTTGCATGCACCATTCTGTGCATTCTTCCTCCAATGCTCTACCTCCTTTACTCTTCCACCATATTTCCTCATGTCACAGATGGTCTTTTTCATGCATGAACTCCTTTAATAGCCCTATTATATGCTTTCGTAAACTCCCCATCCCACATTCTTCCACACACCCAAATCATCTCAAAGTATAACATTTCACACACTCTACCACTCCTTAATTCATTCTCTTTGCATTCCCTGCCATAACAAGTGTGTCATACTCCTCCTCATTACAATCTTCATTCCATCTAGTCAAGTCACAAGTGCCATTACAATCTTCATTCCATCTTGTCAAGCCACAAGTGCCATTCACATGACTTGTTTCCACAACATGGATTTTTGACCTCTGTCACTCATCCTGTTTCCATATTTCAGCTGTATAAGTCAGGTTTGGGAAAACTATGCTGTCCCTTAATGCTTTCTTCACTTTCATACTTCAACCGCTACCTTTCAGTATTGTATTAGGGACCCAATGACTCTTCCACCTTGTAATGTTCTTTCCCTTATCCCTTCTTCCATACCACCAAAATTACCCAAGATAGCTCCAAAATACATAAATTCTGCCCCCTTTTCCTGTTTAGTACTGTTTCATCTCTCACTCTATAGGGCTTTTCAAGATTTATGCCTTCACTCTGTTTCCTTTCAGATACCATTTCTTTACTTTTATTCACATTATTGTCAATCACTTACAATTATACATATATTAAACACTCTTACAACCCTCAGCAACTCCTCTTTACTCTTGGCAAACAACACAGTATCATCTGCAAAAAGGCTTGTTACAAGCCACCATACCTCACTGCATCACTCCATCTTTACACCCCTTTTCCCTAGTTTTGCTTTCATCTCTCTTATCACTTCATCCATATATAAATTGAAAAGCCATGGTGACATCACACAGTCCTGCCATCCACCCACTTGTATACTGAAACTTTTGCTCAGCTCTCCATCCACTCTTACACATGCATTTGCTCCACTGTTGAAGGTTACTCCATCCAACAGTTGGCCCACTACCTCATATATCATTACCACATCCCATAAACCATTCTACTTGACTCTGTCTTATTTATGTTTTCTCCAGAAAAATATAACTGCTTACAGCTAGATACTTCAGCACAGTCATTCTCACTGATCTGATCCATACATGCCCTGCCTTTCCTAAAACCTCTTTGCTCCTTACTTTTGCATTCAGTCACTTCCATAACTATCAGTCATCACTTTTGCATACACTTTTCCTGTTATACTTAGCAGACTTATTCCCCTATAGTTGCTGCATGCATCCTCAGCATGTTTTTCTTTGAATAAAGGCACAATTATAGCTGTCCTCAGGCACAAACTTCTCCTTTCATGCCAAATTACATATCAAATGCATCCATCCTTATCACACTATCTCATCCATACTGTAACATTTTAGCAGTAATCCCACCCACTCCAGGTGCATTTCCTGACTTAAACCTCATTATTGTCCATTTACCTCTCCTCATGTTGTAGGCCTTAGCACTTGTATCCTTATCCTTCCATCCTTTGTACCCATACATGTAACAACTGCTACCTCACTATCTCCCACATTCCTGAGTTTTTGAAAGTGCTCTCCATTTTTCCTTCACTAACTCCATGTAATTCAGCATCTTCCATTACTTACTTTTCACATCTACATGTCCACCATTTCCACTCTTATATCCACCTTTTTCCTTTTTCACCTCCTTCCAGTACAACTTTTTATTTTCCTGAAACATTTCACTCAACTTTCTTCCTAAATCTTCATCTATTCTCTCTTTTCTTTCCTGTATCAGCTTCTTAACATTCTGTTTACAATCTTATATTCTTCCCCCCCTTCCTTTGCTGAATGTCCATAGGTACATTTCTTTTCAGCAGTCTACCATATGCCTTTCTTTTCTCTTTCATGGCATCTCAAATCTCATCCATCTACCATTCATTTCCGCTTTTATTCTTGTATCTCACAACCTTGTATCCAACTACTAATTCTACAGCTGTATCCGACTACTACTTTGACAGCTTTATCCATCTACTAATTCTACAACTTTTAGCAGTGTTTCTCTAAACATTTTAAGCACCTCATTCACACATGACTCTATCCCTACATTACTGCACATTCATCTAAACTTTCCATCACCCTTCATTCATACTCCTCCTTACATTCTTTCTGATTCATTTTTTTGTTGCCAACACTTTTACCTCTGAGTTCTACCTTACACCATACCTCCACTTCTCTCTGATTCTCACCTTCACAGGAAATGCAAAATGGTCAGAATCTCCAAAGACTCCTCTCACAGCTCTAGTAGCATCCAGCACAACCTTTCTATGCCTTTCATCCACTGCCACATGATCCGTCAAACCCCTATGTTCTTTTCTTCCATCATTTCTCATCCATGTATATCTGAATCATCTTGTGCTGAAAAAATGTTTGCAGGCAGTAAACCCTTTTTAGCACAGAAGTCCACAAGATAACATTCATTCTTACTTACTCAAGGCACTCTCTATTTACCTATTTATCTCGCCCATTTCATCACATCCCGTATTCACATTCATATCACCCAATATAACCACTTTCCTCCCCTTCTCAGACCCATTTACTCAGTTATTCTAATTTCTCCAGAAATTCTTCATCTCATCCTTACCTTACACTGTCTTCTATTCAAAGGTGCTTATACGCATATTCATGCATACTTCACAATTCCAGTCTTTCCTTTCACCTACACTACTCTTGATCCATTCCATCCATGCTCTGTAACACCCTCCCACACTCTTGGTGACAGCACAATTGCACATCCTTTTTTTCCACTTCTCCAATAATTTTCATTCATTCATGTCCATAAAGCTCCTCCCACAAATTACATTCATCAACTCCATGTTTACTCCCTACAACCTGCCCAAGGATATGGGTTTTCCCAATCCCCAATATGTACCAAATAAAACTTTTAAAATTCTCCATGAGCTCCCTCGTTTTACTCTCACCAGTCATCCCATTAACATTAAGAGCCATCACCTTCAATCACTCATCCCTTTTACTCTCACCAGTCATCCTATTGATATTTACAGCCATCACCTTCAATTGCTCATCCCTTTTACTCTCTGGCATGATTGGTTGGACTTTAGTGCCTCACCTTAGACAGGTCACTGTCAGAGGGCAACTCCAGTGCAGTGTTTCACAGAGACAAACTTATACAGAATATAAATTTTTAAACAATATCAGTTCTAAACAACTATGATTTTACAAACACTAATTGCTAAGAAATGATAATGACACATATATCCTCTATTTCAGGTTCTCCTTATTCATTCTCTCCATATGTCAAACCATTTCAGCACATCCTCTTCAGTTCTCTCAACCACACTCCTTTTATTACCACACCTCTCTCTTACCGTTTTATCACTTTCTTGAAGAATCCACCTCACACCGTATGTTGTTCTCAGACATTTCATTTCCATCCCCTCCCCTCCCCCACCCACTCTGTGTGTGTGTGTGTGTGTGTGTGTGTGTGTGTGTGTGTGTGCACATCCTCATCCAAAGCCCATGCTTTGCATCCATACAACATTGTTTGGGCAACAATACCTTCAAACATACCCATTTTCGCTCTGCCAGATAATGACCTCTCTTTCCACATATTCTTTAATGCTTCCAGAACCTTTACCCCCTTGCCCACTCTGTGACTCACTTCTGCTTCCATGGTTTCATTTACTGCCATATCCACCCCCAGATATCTAAAACACTTCACTTCCACCTAATATTCTCCATTCAAACTCACATCCCAACCTTAACCCTACTAAACCTAATAACCTTGCTTTTATTCACATATACCATCAACTTCCTCCTGTCACACATTTCCAAACTGTCACCATCTTCAGTTTCTCACTTAAGCCTACTACCAGTGCTGTGTCATTAGCAGATAGCTCACTTCCCAGGCCTTCTCCTCCCCTACAGACTGTATAATCACCACATTCTCCAAGACTCTTGTATTTATCTTCCTCACCACCCCATCCAAAAATGATTTAAATGGCCATGCTGACATCACACACCACTGATTCAGACCATCCTTCACTTGGAAGCGCTCACCCTCCTCTCTTCCTATTTGTGCACATGCTTTTGTGAAAATGCAAATTTTTTTTGTGCTGAGTAAATTAAAACATATTCACTATATATAGCACTTATAAACATGAACCGATTAACTCACACACCCCTGCCTCAGACCATCCTTCATTTGGAACCACTCACTCTCCTATCTTCCTACCTGTGCACACACCTTTGTGAAAATGCAAATTTTATTTGTGTTGAGTAAATTGAAACATATTCACTGCACTTAATGCTAATAGAAATTAATTGATTTGCGATTGAGGATACTTGTTTGTTTATTACTTGATCCTTTTCCAGTGGACCTACCCAAGCTCTCATATTAGCTCATGAGGATGCTATTAAGAGATGGAGGTCACTTATGGGGCCAACTAAGGTGTACAAGACAAAGTATGAGGCACCAGACACAATCAGGGGAATGTATGGTCTTTCTGATACTCGCAACTGTGCTCATGGCTCAGGTAAGCTGTAAACCTTCTCTCAGTTCATAACTGGAAAATTATTATCATGCATAGTGTTACTTTTTTGATAAACCTTAGGTACTCTACGATGTGATACCTAATTAGTGTCCCTCCCATTCGTCAGGATATAAAATATCCTTGATGGGTCTTATGCATAAGGAGTTTAAAATGTCATTAACACTTCAATTTTTCCGCTGAAGGTTTAACTAATCTGAGAAATGATAATATTTAGTCCTGTGGATACCTATATCAGTCACTGACATACCTTTTAATCCATTGGACACATGCACATGTGAACCACACATGCATGAATTACACACATAAATGCTACCTAGATGGTGTAGTGGTAAATGCAACCTGCCAGTCTAGCAGGATTGCATTTGAGTCTTGGACAGGTTTACCAGTTCACAGCCAACTTAGCTGTTAAATCTTCCCTTTAGGGTTGGTTGATAATTAGGTAACTGGTGTAAGCCGTCTAATCAATTCTTGGTGGAGGTATGTGTGCTACATAATAGTGGCTATTGGAAATGAGAAAATGACATAAGTGGGAAGAAAGTGGTGAAAGGTTTGAGCTTGTAAAAGAGAGAGTGAGAGAGAGAGTGAGTGAAGAGTAGCATAAGGTGAGAGTAAATGAAACAAGGGGAGTGGTTTAGGAGTGGAAGATGTTTAGAGAAATAGTACTTACATGTGTGGATAAAGTGTTTGGTATGCTGAGGGAAGGATGTAGACTCATGAGAAAGGGTAGTGAGTAGTGGGATGAGAGAGTTAAGTTTATAAAGCAAAAGAGAAAAGAGTGGATGGATGATACTTGAAGGGTGAGGGTGCAAGGGATTGGGAGATGTACAAGAAAAAGCAGCAGGAAGTCAAGAGGAAGGTGACTGGGCTGAAAAAGATTGGTCAAGAGGATATCAGCAAACTACAGGGAGAATAAGAAAGTACTTGGCAGATGAATCATGAGAGGAGAATGAGAGAATAAATGGGAGTATTAGTGAGAGGAGCAGATGGGTGAGAGGGTAACTGACAAAGAAGAGGTGAAGAAGTGTTATACTGGGTATTTTGAAGGACAATTTTATGTGTTAGATGATAGGGTGGTGGATGTGGGTTGTCTTGTGTGGAGGGAAAGTCATGTCAAATGGTTCGATGAAAAGAGAAGTGGTAAAAGCTTTGTGTAAAATAAAGTGTGGCATAGTCCCTGAAGTGGATAGGATTGTATATGAATTTTTCAAGAAAGGAAATTACAATTTTGTTGATTGGTTATTTAGGATTTTCATCATGTGCATAGCTTAAGGTGAGGCATCTGAGGACAGGCAGAATGCTTGATAAATTGTATGGGAGATTGGTGATTAAAATGATAATGGCATGCACAGAGCATCTGATCAGAGATGAGCAATGTGGCTTCAGGAATCATAGAGGATGTGGAAAAGGTGTTTGGTTTGAAAAATTTGTGTGAAAACTGCTTACAGAAAGAGAAGGATTGGTATGTGGTATTTATGGATATGGGAAAAAGAGTATGTTAGGGTTGACAGGCTTTGTGGAAGGTGCTACAAAAAGTTAGTGTAGGGTGAAAGCTACTAGATGCAGTGAAGAGTTTTTATTATGAGAGTAAGGCAGGTGTGTGAGAACAAAAAGATGAGGGTGAGTGGTTCCAAGAGAAGATGGTTGAATCAAGGGTGTCTGATATCATGGCTGTTTAACTCTTTCATATTTTGACATGATGGTCATATCTTTCCCATATGCTGGCTGACAAAGCCACTTATGTCTTGCAAGATTTTGCCTGCATGCTGGTTGACTACACGTTACACTTCTCACTAAGTGAGTTTAGCATGGCATTAATCTTGTACAGATGCAAGAATATGATCTTCTTGATATTACTTGAACACCTGGATGTTGCTGTGTTATTTGTTATTAGTGTTCAGAGAGTGAATCTAGTGCCTTGAAGATTGCATTAGTGCATCTGATATTGCTCATGAATTGTTTTATTACTGCAAGTGAAAATGAAGGGGAATAAAGTTGAAAAAATTATCAGAGTCTGTGTTGCTACCACACATGTTAAGGGAAGGTCAAGCCTTGGGGATTGCAAAATGGTACTCCCTCTCTCCAAAATACATCATTTGGGTTTTGAAATTGGTGATGATGGTGACTCTGATGTTAATCAGTTATATAAACTATGAAACTGATTAGGAAAGCAGGAAGTGCAGGTTTTATGATGTGTTTCAGATTTCAGTAAAGGCTGTCAGAGAGACACAGATGTTTGTCATCTTCCATTTCATGTTTACTTTAACTTTTTCCAATGACATTTTTAAAAACATTTCAGGAGCTTTGTCATGTGTATTTGCACACAGTTGCAGCACATATGGAGGGATTTCCTAAAAACATGAACTTTTTATGGTCAAGACCCTGTCATATTTTGTTTTTGTCTTCTCTTGGTATATCATTGCTCTCCAAGACCACCACCTAATTCCATCTCATTGGTGATGGGGCTTTAGTGTTTCCATAACATACACTTTTGAACTTGCCAGTTACTGCCTTGCATATTTTTACATCATCTGTAAATCTTCTTTCTGAATCCCTTTGCCTGATTAGCTGCTCTTTCACTGACAATTTACTCCAGGTGAATCTGAGGAAAAATTGTGGATTATTCCCTACCTTGTCTATTATAGGAAATAAGTTGTGGGAATCTGTGTGAAAAAGCCTTAGGAATCAATATCCTTCCTAATCTGTCGTCAGAGTCTTACCGTAAGAGAACAGTGAAGGAAACCAACAGTGTGCTAGCACATACTTTATTAGAACTGCATTCAGAATCAGATAAGGAAACATTCAGAAAGCTGTTCACATCTTACATAAGGCCAGAACTAGTATATACATCTCAAGATTGGTCACTGTATCTAAATAAACACAAAGAGTTAATAAAAACTTTCTGGAGGAGAGCAAAATAGATGTATTATAGGGAAAGGTCGGGGCCTTGAATTTGCTTTTCAGGGAAGAGACAAGAATGAGGGTGAGCTGATCACAGCCTTTAAGTCTTTGAAACAGATTGATGACATAGACTGAACAGTTCTTCAAGAGATGTAGGGTTAGAAAAGCCACAGAACAAAACATGAAAGCAAGAAAGATGATTATTAAGAAAGATGTGAAAAATAATTCTTTGGTTTTGAATTTGTGGATGAATGGAATAGAAAGAATAGACATGGTAAATGCTGACAGCATACAGAAATTTAAAAAGTAGGATGTTGGTAGAGAACGTTTAAGTTTAAGATACGGGGCCTCGTGCATGTAAAACTCCTTCTCTGTACAGTATGAGTAGGTAGTTAACACACACACACATACACACATATACACATAGCAGGAAGGGTTTGCAGCTCATGAAGCCTACCATGTATAAAGAAAGTGGGGGAGTACAATATGAAGGGGCCCCTGAGTAATATATGCATTAGATATTCAGTTTGTGTTTGCCAAATTTTGAGAGTTTAAATGGGGTTTGGAAATGGAAGCTTAATAGGTTCAAATCATACGAAGGAGTGTTGCTAACTTCAGTGAATCAATACCCTTTCTTTCTTTTAGTTTTCTGCTTTTAAGGAGACCCTATTTATAAGAGAGAGAGAGAGAGTGGATAACATTGTGTAGTGTATAAAAGTGCAGCTTGCTAAAGGGGAATAAAATTTGTATATTTAATGTAATCAAAAGGCAGCACTGGTGTCAGTTAAAGATCTAAATTTTCCTCATGTTTCTAGGGTAATGTAATCTATTAAGCTTCATTACTGTTACTAGCATTACTTTGGAGGATAATTTAAGGCCCTTAGCACTGCTTGAGCCAGGACTTTCTAGTATGGACTCAGTTACAGAAATTTACCAAAACCAGTCAGTCAAAACCAGAGCTCCTAAGAGAATTAATGTTTGAATTACTGTTCAGTGCTAAGAGGAGGCTACGAATGAAAGCAAAGAAGAGACTAGAAATAAAAACACTAGAAAGCAAATGTTTGGGGATGTTATGGGAACTTGTTAAGGAGCAAGATCAGAGGGTAACACAGCCAGAGCTAGAATGATAAAACTGAGGAAGCATTTGAAGGATCATGAAGGGAGTCATGAGACTAGAGGGGAACGGAAATACAATTTAGTGTATTGGATGGGGTTCACGGGATACAAAACCTGATGAAAAAAGGTGATGTCATTAGAATCAAAGCCTGAAGCATCTTTTCCAGATTGTATATAGGCTTTGCAATCAGGGAAAGGGCTAAAATTCATACAAAATTTATTGAACACAACATTAGGCCAGGAATTGCAAGAGCAGCCATGCAGACAGATGAAACGACAAAAGCATATACAGAATCCTTTGAATCAGTACCGACAGGTGTTCAGGTAGAGAAAAGGACTAACACGCAAACAGAGAATGATGAGGGCAGGGAAGTTTAGAAGGAACAGTTTCAACCACAGATCACCTGAGCTTGAAGAGTGATGGAGAGGAATGTAGACTTTGGGTGACACAGAGATACACAGGAAATTAAGCAATCAAAAGAATAATATGCTCACTTTTAGAGATGAAGCAGTCTAGGAAGTGTATAGGCTAGTTGATGGGAGGTTTAAAAAACATAATGAGCATATAAGGCCAACACTTGCTAGCTAAAAGAAAAGTTATAGAGAAAGTTAGAGACGGAAGTTGACACTTTCACATTGAGGGATCTTGATGAAAAATGGGTGGCACCAAAATTAGAAAAGTTAGCAGAGCATGATGTTGATAGATGCAAGTCACTGATTATTTTTGTTGTGGAAGATCATACATCAGATAAGGAAGAAAGGGGAAAAAAGGAGGAATTGTTCATTGAAAGATAACAGGGGTCAGTGTGTTCATCAGATGCAATGTCTGTGAAAAAGGAGAGGAGAAATATTTGTGGTTATAGGCATGACATAAAGGGGTGATCATTTATGGTTAAGTTTGACTTGGGGTCATCAGGCTAGGAAGTACTTAGGAAAGCTAAGAAACTTAAAAGCATGGTGGCATTGAGTGGGATATTCATGACAAATCAAAGGAAGAGAAGAGAACCAAAGTGTACAGTCGGAAGACAAAAAAACTGGAGATGCCGCATGTGGCAAGAGTATGGAACGCCTGTTAGAGCAAGATGGAGAGCAGGGGTGTTGGTAATGTTAGACTGAAGTAATTTACTCAAATGTTGATGGATTGAGTGTTAGTGGTAAAGCACATCTGATATTATTGGGGTTTTGGAAACTGAGCTTGCCAAAGAGATAAGTTCTCTCCTGTTTTACTCAGAGGGGTACATGATAGCAAGGGAAGAGAGAGAAGGCAAAGGAGGGGGAGGATCGACCCTCTTGATAAGAGATAGCCTGAAGTTTCAAGAAACAGTGAAGAATGGCCCATTGAGAAAATAGATAATGAGAATAGTAACTGTGGGGAAGAGAACACAGTGGTGTTGTTTTTGTATAATCTTCCAAAGAACTGCAACAATTTGGAACAAATTTACAATGATAACAGTGAAGGAACAATCAGGATGGTGCATGAAGCAGTGAAACACTCACTTCCTAGAGAAGTTAAAGTATATACTGATAATGGGAGATTTCAGTTATAAAGAGGTAGACTGGGGGAATTTGGATTCTCGTGGTGATAGGGAGTCATAGCGATAAAAGTTTTCAGAGTTTATACAGGAAACTTTCCTACACCATCATGTCACAGAGTACACTGCAATTAGAGGAACTAATAATCTATCATTGCTATGTCTTGTCTTTACACATTCTGGCATGGATACTGAGAGCAGTACATATGACACATTGGTTGGAAGAAGTGATCATGTAATGTTCAGGTTTGAATATGCAGTGAGAGAGGACATTAAAAGAACAGACATGAGACATGGCATGAAAAGGAGATATCATTATTTAACCTACACAAACACCAACTGGGAGGAAGAAAAGTCAAAATAATTAAATTGTTCTCACCTCTTCAAATGTTTTGTTGAAAAATGTGATAATATGGTACAAAGTGTGTATTTGTGTATAGTGACCTTCATGACAAAGTAATTTTATCTTCCAGTCAAAAATGAATTAATTATGATTTTTTTCAGATATATTTTTTCGTACCTTACAAAGGGAGAAAGATAAAACCTACTTGAGGAAAAAAGAACAACTTTCTTTTTATCACAGATGTTTAAAATTTCAATCTTTATTTTACATTACATAACTGAAATAACATTTGTCATGGTTTTCCTTAAATATTTATCTTATTCATGAGTATATAAAGCCTCACATGCTCATGCATTGCATTGGATATATCTTTGTCAGGAAACTTGGATTATCCACCTTTGAGGATGTCTGCTGTGACAGAACCATAAAGAATGAACTCTTTGTGCTCAGTTTGAAAGTCCTTCTGAACAGGCTCTACCCAAGTCTGTTTTCTTGGATTTCTTTTTTTTCCATAGAAATTCTAATTCCACTGAAGACCCATCTTCCTTTTCTTCATCTGCGAATGTCTTCATAACCATGCCCCAGTTGTAGGTGTTGCGAGGAACTTTGTACAGCAATGTGTAATATTTGCCAACAGCATCATCATCTAGTTTTGGCAGTTGGAAGACCACCTCTTCAGTTTCCACATGATTATCATGTTCACTTTCACTTATGTCTTCTAGTTCTAGTAAAGGATCAAGGTTGTCTGCTGAGTCAGATTCTGTAGAGACTTTTCTTTTCCTTCTTGGAGTTCTAGGATTCGTGGCTTTTTCTGACAATACTTTGATGATTTCTTCTTTCTTTTTTGTTTATCCAATGACATATTGGTGCTGGTTCATTTCGTAGCTTTCCTTGAGTTTGAATGACAGCCTCTGTGGATGTTTCATGATCAGCTGGTTGCAGAAGTGTGCAGTAGTGTATTTTATTTGGGGCTTTTCTCTTGACTTTTTTGATAAGTTGCTCAGATGGGAGTGCTTGCTGAATCTCTGCTTATTCCAGGTCTGAATAGCATGAGAGCTTTAGACCTTACTGATGACATTTACCCAAAGACATTGCTGTTGGAATTGATGTTGTTGTGGATGATGTGGTTGAACATGATGCTTGGGTGACTGGTCTTGTAGTTGGGATGGCTGGTCTTGATGCTGGGTTAGCTGGCTTTGTTACTGGGATGGCTTGACTGATTCAGGTATGCTAGATGTTCCTGCCATTGGTGCTGAGGTTTCTGCTGAATCTCCTATTGGTAAGGTGTCAATGATTTTTCCTAATCCAGGAAGTACATTGGGTTACTCCAGTTTTGGCTCACCTCCACCACTTTCTGGTGCTCCTCTCTTGATCCACCTGTCATAAATTTTCACTTTCAGGGGATTCAAGCAGCTTAACCTTGTACTTAACCTTGCTGAAGGGATAGATGCCTGTAGCTTCAAATCTGTTTTTCTTTATTCTGTAGAGAATGGCCTTACTTTCATACAGATGAAAACATGTTCACAATATCACGCTGTCAAAATGATTCTCAAGCACTGGTCTTATGTACATGCTCATTGAGGCATCCCCATAGTTGTGCTTTAGTTGATTGAAACTTGCAGCATCCAGAGGCTGGAGGACATCTTTGCATTGGGCTGGCAATTTTTATGATTGAGATGTTTTCTTTCTAGGCTACTTCATTTGTATGAATAGAAGTGTGGCTAATGTGACCATCAAAGAGAAGGAGGAGAGGGCAGTGTGCCTTCTGTCTGTTCAGCATGTTTCCTGAAGAAGTCCTCAATTACCACAGTAGTCATCCAACCATTATCAAACTTTTTGTCTGTCAGTCTATCTATATCTCTGATGCCCATTCCCTCCAGGAAGTCCCTAAAGGGGTGGCTCTAGTGCCTCTTTATAGCCTTTAGTGCCTCATCCTTAATAGGTCACTGGCAGAGGGAAACTCTAGTGTAGTGTTCCATTGGCTCCTGCCTAATGTTTCTTCTGACTGCTTCTACCTAATGTGTCTAATTCATGTTCCTGCCTAATGGTCCTTCCTACTACTTCTACCTAATGCTCTTGCCTAATGTTCCTACCTTCTTCTTATACCTAATGTTTCTAACTAACATTCCTGCCTAATGCTCTTACTTACTATTTCTATTTATTTTTCCTACCATTTTGCCAAAAGGCAGGGATAAGGCTAGAGCTGGTGCATAGCACTGTCTACAGGAAAATGTATAATTAAGAAGAGTGAGCTGTAAGAATCAAGTGTTGTCAAATGTTATTTGTGATGAGGAAAAATTGTATATGTTTGTAGACAGAATGCCAGCAGTCCATGTGTGGATGAGGCAGAAAGAAAAGAGATTTACCAGGGTCAGTGGTGTGCAGCTTGACAACCACGGAAGTGTTGCCTCGCTACACAGCCTCCCAGTAACCAGGCTGGTTGTACCAGTAACATATCTCCTTGGTCAGTAGCTTCCTACACACTGCATACCATGTACTAGGAAGTTCATATGTTCCCATCTTAGTGTTTTGCTTGTATTTTCCATTAAACACTGCTAGAGGAGGGAGTGCACTTAGTGCCACTATCACAGCAAACAGCACGCGCTGTTGTTTTTTCATGATTCGCACCACAGGCAACTTGAATATTCTTCTTGCCCACAGTTCTAGTGGTTCTACACTTTGATGGAACATGAGGAAACCCAGTCTCATCAAGATTCCATATTCACTCTGGTTAGTCATTTAGGCCAAGGTAGTCTATTTCCCCTCGAAGAAGCTCATAAGATTCATATATCACAAGTGTGTCAGAGGTTACATTTTTTCATGCCACTTGCAATGTTCTGCCTTTCTTCAATGTAAGCTTGTGCCTCTTGAGGAATGAACTAACCCATTTGTACCCAGGATGGTCATTTACAAATCATGTTGGAATCTCATTAACATGTTTATAGTCATGGGCTATATCTTGGAACTCTGTTAGTGTTGGCCCAAATCCCATTTCCTCCATCCCTAACACTGCACTTGAACTTTTCTTCTAATTCAGGAGGGAGCATAGTCTCATTTCCCTGGAAGAAAGCTATATGGATGAATGAATTACTGTACAGTATAATTGGTAAATATGTACGAAAGTTCCTTTGATCTACCTTCTGTACTGTGATAGATGCTTGAGTATTTCTTCATTTTATTCACTTAGCTACACTGTATATATCGACATACTCTTTTATCAGAGTTTTCCTCACCAGTGCTGAGACTATATTATCAGTGTTTTCCTCTCCATTGCTGAGACTCCTTTTATGAAGCATAGATTAGGATATCAAATTCTTAAAAGGTGTTCCGTGCACTGAACTTACTTGTATGTCTTCCAAAGCAAATTTTATATTTTCCATATTCCAGGGTTTTACTTTTTTTTTAAGGGTCATGGCATGTTCCTTAAATGAAGAAAAACTCACAAAAGAAACATTAACTTGTAGAAAAGGAAAGTAAGATATGTAGCATGATCAAGAAGACTGTTCCAAGGTATATAAAGTGTTAAACATTGATTCAAAATTCCTTTCTAGAGGATGTTTAAAAAAACTGAGTGGGGTAAGCAAAATCATATCATGTTGTTAATAGAAACAGATTCTTGAGTGAATAAACACAAATCCTGGGGTGACATAAAACATACAGTTGGATGACAGTAGGCAGGTTGTGGGAGAACAAAAAACACTTTATGGGGAAAGGAGAAACAACAGTATGTTTTTTCTTACCTTAGCATTGAGTAATCACTTAGGGGAAGAAAAATTGCTCCTTATAAGACCAGGGCAGAGAAAGCACACTGAAAGCCATACAGTTGTAGAGTAACTGTATGGTAATACACAAGACACTGTCATCATAGTATACACAATAAAATCTCTGAGTTAGAGACAACACTGTTGGAAGGAAATTATAAGATTGCCATTTCCAAGGCTTGGCTAGATATCAACAATAATTTTTTTTGCCAAAAACACAATTAGGTAGTAGGTTGTTGACAACAGCCGCCCAGGGTGGTACTACCGTCCTGACTGAGGAGCGTTAAAGTGGT
>JAYMFT010038023.1:0-30312 GCA_038088735.1 Panulirus argus | reverse complement strand
ACAAGAAGGGGAGGGTTTCCAGCCCCCCGCTCCCGCCCCTTTTAGTCGCCTTCTACGACACGCAGGGAATACGGGGGGAGTATTCTTACACCCCTATCCTTGAGTTTCCTAACCCTGATGTCATCTGGCTCAAAATTTCTCTACCCTGTAATACCTTGCTATTGTGTTTTGTTTACTTTCTCCCGCACTTCTTCCAACTATGTGCAACTCTTTGACTTTTTAACTTCTTGCCACAAAGCTCTGCTCTTTTCACAAGCACGTGCTGGGATCCTCTGTGTAGAGGATTTGAATATACACCACAAAGATTGGTTACCATGACAATCCTGGTGCAGGAAAGGTCTTTATTTTTGCTCCCCATAACTATATAGAACAATTAACGAAACACACTAACTGATTTCCCAACCATCATGACCACTCTTCTTAACTCACGACTTCATTTTTCTTTATAAACTCTCCCACTATTCATGCACCATTTCTGCCACCTTAGGGTCCTCTAACTGCAATTTTATTTCATTTAATTCTAACTGGGCATGCCCATCTTCTATACCTCTTGAAATACCAACTTTGGCATTTTAGAAGAGCTCAAAGGTTATCCTTATACAGTTCATTGACTTTCCTTAAGATGGGTACTGTTTCTTTGGTTGTGATGCCTCTAGTTGTGCTGAATGCATACCACAGGTTATCTTGGCTGGGATGGACTCCTACATCCCATCTCCTTCAAAATCTTTTTCTCATCAACCATAGTTCTTTTGCTCCTTTAATGCTTGTCACATTTGGGATGTTGTGTACTGGACCACAAAACTCTTTCCCTCCCCTGAAACCCAATCCACTTTCACTTTTACTTAGACTCATTACAAAGCTGTTCTTCGATGTGCCAGGCACATTCTTGTAAAAAGAAAGTATACTGATCTGACCTCTACTGACAAATATCTCTGATCCTGAACCAAAAGCATCTCCAACAGCAGTTAATTCAACCTTTCCTCCTCTTTTCCAACCTGATCAATCTACTGCTAACTCTCCAACAGATAATGCTGCTCATTATGGTACCTTATTTTCCTCTACCTTAACTTCGGATGATTCAGCTTCTAATCCTCTGCCCCCATTTCCTCCCACTCAACCTATGCCATCTACTCTGTCTCCTCACACAGGATCTTCCAGACACTTTCCCAATTTCAGGTGGATAAGGTATATGGGTCAGTTGGCATACCTCCTCGTGTTCTAAGGAAGTGCATCTCTGAACTAGCACCAATCCTTGCTCACCTATTTTGCATCTGTCTAAAACTCCATACTTTCCCCTCCACTTGGAAGCATGCCTTGGTGCAGCCCATCCCTAACAAAGGAAACCACTTTAAACCCACCAAATATTGCCTTACAGCTCTCATTTCTGCTATCTTCAAAGTCTTTGAAATTCTCCTTACTCTCACATTTCCAAACACTTAGAATCCCATTTCCTTCAGTTAGCTCACCAGTATGGATTTTACAAGGCCTACTCTCTTTTTGCTCTCAATACATGATCTTCCCTCTTCTGTTTCTAACTCTACTCAGTCTTATGTTGATGATTCCACTTTACCTACTTCAACTCACTTTCCTCCCCTCTTTCCTTCAATATTCATTCTCTTTCTCGTATTGAATATTATTCCTCTCTCAATTGGGATGTATGTAGCATTTCGGAATGGGAAAGCAATAACCTTGTAAAATCTGATATTGCTAAAACACAATATTTCCCTATATCAAAACAACCACCCTAGTCCTAGGAACACCACATAATCAGCATTACGAAGACTGCTTTCCAAGGGCTGGGAATGTTTTATAGGTGCCATACTCATTTTTCTTGAGAGCAAAATATATCACATCTGCAGCAGCTTTATTTGCCTAAATATGGAATACTGCCCTCACATCTGGGGTGGTTCATCCTCCACCTTTCTTTAACCCGTAGATGCATAACAAGGTCATATTGACCCAGGCTGTGCCAGAACGTTCAATATTTTTCATTTGGGTGCTTGAAACAGATTCATACCATGTGACTTTTCATAACTTATCATTCACATTTAGTGAATGCCTTTGTAACTCTCAATAATTTTGATTTGGCGTGTTATGGACCAATCCACCACCAATGCATGACTGGGGTCCAATTGACCCCAAGTTATTTATTTGAAATTCATGAGTGTTATCTTCTAAATATAAGCAATACAAAATATATAATTGTTGTAATAATGAAGGACGACAGTATTTTAACAGAAACGCTCTAATAAACAAAACATTTGTGTACGCAATAAATAAATCTGTTTTACTCCAGAACATTACACATATTGAATATTCAGACAATATGTATATTGAACATGTTCGATAAGCAAGTGCTTAGGTCTTGCTGCAAAGGTTGTGTCAGTATCACTGTAACTTCTGGCAGTTTCACATCGTGTTGATAAACCTTTAAAATGTCTCATCAGAAAAATTTGAATGAAGAAGAAATTAGAGATCTATTAGCAACTAGTAACATAGGTGAAGAATTGGATGATAAGAGTGATAACAAATTTATACCTCCCCTGACAACATTCATTTAACAGTTCTGATACAGATGACAATATTACTGGCAACGATTGTCAAACAGATGTTACTGCTATGATCTCATGTGCTGCCAGAGGAGATGATGATCTTATGTATGCACTGTCAGGAGATAAGTGGTGTTTGACAGGTCCATCAGCACAAGGTCGTACGGCTTTATTGAATTTTTTGACAACATGCACTGGAATTCCTTCATATGCTGCTAACAGAATAACTCAAGGCCCATCTTCCACTTTTGACCTTATCTTCGACAACAGTATGATGACTACTATTATGAATGAAACAAACAGGCAAGGAAAATGGATGAACAATGACTGGAAACTATTGAAACTTGATGAACTTCATGCTAATGGAGGCTTGTTTATTCTAAGAGGAGTCTATAAAAGCAAAAATCAAGCAGTGAGGCAATTGTGGAATTCCTCATTTGGCCTTTCTATATTTTCTAAAACCATAGCAGTCAACAGATTTGAAGAGATTTGCAGAGCATTGCATTTTGATAAACTAGCTACACAAAACAGTAAACTGTCTAAGGACTAGCTACACAAAACAGTAAACTGTCTAAGGATAAACTCGCTGCTGTTCGCTTGCTGTTAAATGGATTTGCAGATATCTCTCAACAATGCTACCAACATAGTGAGTGTGTTACTGTTGATGAGCAACTGTATCTGTATAGGGGATGTTGTAGGTATACTTAGTACATGCCATCAAAACCTGCCAAATATGGACTAAAATTCTGGGTTCTGGTGGATGCTGACACATATTATGTATCGATTATTGAAATGTATATATGTAAAGATGAGAACACTCATGAATTAGGAATGCATGCCGTACTAAAGCTCACAACTCACTTGCATGGAACGGGAAGAAATGTCATGTGCACAATTTTTTCACCAGCATGAAATTAGCTAGAGAGCTTGCATTACAAAAAATGTCATAAGTAGGAACTATCCATGGTAACAGAAGAAAAGTGCCTAAGGAACTGTTGGACGTAAAGCAGAAGAAACTGTTTGAAAGTGATTTTGCCTGTAGTGAAGATCGGGTAAAAATAGCATCATTTAAGGCCAAGAAAAGTCAGAATGTAGTATTACTGTTGAGCCAGCACAAGGATAAGAAATTGAATGATTGTAACAAAAAGAAACTGGAAGTGATACTGAACTACAATTCAACTAAAGGAGGTGTTGACTCTGTAAATAAGAGAGTTGGTACATACAGTGTCAAATACATGAGTAAGAGATGGCATGTTCCTATTTGATGTTAACTTGGTTGATCTGGCATGCTACAATGCATTTGTTCTCTACACATGCACGTTTCCACATCATCTCAGGGGCAAGAGCCATTGGAGACAACTTTTTCTTTTTGAAATGGGCATGGCTTTGATTCACAGGTATAGGGAAGCCAGGAATGCTGGTGGTGCTTCATGCAGTTCAGGACAGAACCGAGTTACTGCATCTGTTTCTTCAAAGAAACGTTCAAGATGTTCAGTGGGCCCAAGGAATACAGATAAAAAAACTAGTGCAAAATGCATTATATGTTGTGAATTTGTATGCCCTGACCATTATTTTGTAACATGTCACTCATGTGGGAAGTAGACCTCACAATGGCGTATAATGTTGATTTAAAGGACATAAGTCTCCACTTAAAATTTGCTATGTTTTTTTGTTAAATCTTTCTTATTTTGCTTCAAAATGATTTTAATTTTTGCACCAATTATCAGATATCATGTATAATATAGCCGCATCCAATCAACTTAGTTTATATTATTCCTTCAGATATTATATTAAAAATAGTGGATGGGGTCAAATTAAACCCAGTCATGCAGTGATGTAGACAAGAAATATTATGCATCCATGGGTTAATTTTCCCTTTCTATATGCCATAGTGTTGCTACTCTCTCTCTATTCATTACATATCATTTCTGCCACTGTCCTCATGAGCTGTCTATACGTGTCCCCAACCCCAAGGTTTGAACCCACAGCACTTGTTTGGCTGTTGCTTCCCACAATTTCTGTGTGGAAACCAGCCATCAAAGACAGGCTGTTGTGATACCTCCTTACCTCCAGCAGCTAAGTTGTGGACTCTTCCCTCATTTTTCTTCCCCTTTTATATAACCTTTCTTCCTTTAAGAGTCAGATCTGCAAACATCTGCAGAGCCCTGATTAATTTCTAATTTCTTTTCCCTTTACTTGTTTTCCTTCAATCGAGATGGCCTTGATTAGGATATGTTTTACCCCTGCCATATTGGTCATTATATAAAAAAATGCAGATGATTTACCAGCATTTCCTCAAAGATAATGAGTGTGAGTGATAAGCCCCACAGGATAGCAATGAAATCTCTACATAGGTGTGTGCTGGGAGTGTTTGTCACATTCTGTATTTGGGGGGGTGTATACAGGAGGACTGGTGTTGTGGAAAGGTATGTAGGTGGTGATTATATCATACAATACTGTAGTACATAGAGAGCAGCTAAATTTTTATGATTAATATTGCATGAGCATGATCATATTTGTGATATGTTTTTTGTGTGCTGAGTAGTGATGGTAAATGGGATAAATGGAATATTGTGATGTGTAAGTATTATGAGTCCCCTCTTTGTCCTTGTTGTTTGTCTTGTCTTAAACTTAAGTATTTATAAAAAGGTGGAAGGGACAATCTAGGTGTAATTCAAGTTTCTTAGATGAGGGATATATGCATGGAGTGTTTTTGGAGCAGGTAAAGTGCATATAAGTGTCTGTTTTTTGATACCACTAGTGATGAGCAGAAGAATGCTTACTGTGTGAGTGGGGTTTTGTGAAGAAGGGTTAATATGTTAAGGGTACAGTTGTGCATTTTGTGCTCTTACTTGTTATGTATTTCTGTGAAGGTTCTTTGGACGCTTGTGTCTAAATGACTGCTGCACGTCCAGAGCTCTGAATAGTCCTTTATGGAGGATAGTATGTAATGTGCAATGGACGTGACAGCACTGAAAGCAGCTCCAGCAATTGCTGTCTGATGATGGAGGTTGGTACTATGGGATAACATATTTTGGTGGCCCAAGGTTGGGGCTAATGTCACAGGCTAGTATCAATAGGTGGGATGTAATAATTGGAATATCAATCCCTCTTGGTGATAAAAAGTGTGTGAATATGTAAAGTGTTTGGGTTAGGCCAATAGTCCACCACAGTGGGCAGGGACAGATGGAATCTGTGCTCCATGCAGAAGTGGGGAGAAGGGGCTCCTTTGGGATTGGAGGTTGGATGCTGAGCAAGGTCCAACCAAACACATGTCATCCATGGACTCATGGCTTCTCTTTTTGCTAATACAGCTAACCATCCTCTTCCTTCCTGCAGTTCTGCCACGTGCAGTAAGGCCCATCAATTGCAGTGTTTGGACCGAAATATAAAGCTAAAGGTATCTTCTTTCCCATCTCCAGTCTGGGTCTTATGTTCATCTATCAAAACGGTATTACAATTTTGAAGTATATATGCAAATACATAATCTATTTTCATACCTGTTCATCATTTCCTACCTTAGCAAGTTAGTGCTTGGAAAGATGGATAAGACCCAATTTGCTCACATCCACTCTGTAGCTGTCATGTCATGTAAAATGTACCTAAACCAAAGCCCATGAACAGTAATGCTTCACAGATCATTCCAAGGATACCTCTGACCACTTCATATACCTTGATACAGCCCCCTGAAAGTAAGCCACCCTCCCAATATCACGACATTCCAATTCATTCTACCCATGCAGATTAGGGCACATTATATGCCTCAATGTCACGAAATATAATTGTTCCCAGATTTAAAACTTTATATTGGTCTAGTCAAAGTTCTTTAAAATTATAACCAATAAGTTGTCCACCTTGAAATCAAAGTACTGTGGAGTTAAGTTGCATCCTGTCTAACACCACCTTTATCTAATGCGAAAGTACTTAAGATACATATTCAAACCCTATTCTCAGTGTTGGTGCCTAGAATATTAATAATGACTCTCAAATCATCATCATATGGTCCACACTAGAACAACATCCTTCATTCCACAAAACTTAATGAAGAAATCCAAACTCACTGCATTCGCGACTCATATGAAAATTACTTCAGCACAGTATGTTGCCTACACAGAGGCTCTGATAGGAGGGGCAGTAGGAAACCCCCTCCTCTAAAGATTCAACATCATACTCCACAGAAGATAGATTACAGTGCAAAGAACAGCATACTGCCCCTATGCTTACCTCTCTCCAATGGGAAAAGAAGCTTAAGTAATTTGACAGTTTGGTGCCATCCTTCCTAGCAGTCATATATGCCTGTGTGTACTTCACAGAATGATCAGATCTAACGTCCTTTCTGTTTTGATTTTTCAATGCCCTATCACTGCATCTTTTCAAGCAGAAATTTTGTGTGCTTTGAAGTATTTAGCTAACTGTATATCATACTGTAGTGCTAAAGAGTGCTGTAAATCATGAAGTAAAAAAAATACTCTATGTGTGCTTGGGAAACATTGCTTTTTGGGGGGGGAACGTGGAAACTCTTGTAAGCTTAACATAAAAGCTAGTGTCTTTTCTGTGATTTTTTTTTTCTGTCTTATCATTTCACCTCTTGAGACAGAACTTTGGTTGTTTTTCTGAAATTTTTTTTTAATATTGTGGAAACCGCTTTTTTCATATTTTAGCACTGAAAAGTGCTACATACTGTGACAAAAATATAAAAGGAAATACACACATTCAGGGCACTAAGGAAACATGGCATCATAAAGGAATCCCGGGTTCCTTAAGCATAAGAAACTTCGTCAGTGCTCTTAAGGTCAAAAGTTTGGTGACCATTTTTTAGGTCCTTTACTAGCCCTTATTTTTGGTAATATATAATATCTGTTCATTATTTCAGCAGATCAACAGTGTTCTGTGTGCAGTGTGAGGTATGGCATCCAGTTTGACAATAATTCTGAGTTGCCTTTGATTTGTAAGTTTTGCAAGGACAGACAGACCCTTCAGGAAAAGCTGGTTGCAGCTACTGATAAAATAACTGTTCTAACACACAGGGTAGATTTCCTAAGGATATTGTTCAATCCAGATTGCTGAAAGAATCAGGGAGTGAGCCATCAATGTCAGACAGCAGCGTTGTGAGTGTTAAGACACCACAAAGTAATCCTTCTTTCACCAGTGAAAGCTGACCCTTCCATTTATTGTGACAAGATGCAGAATCCTATATACATTTACCTTTGATGTCAATTATTACAAACAATTGGTCTCAGGTTCTGTATGATGTCAGGGACAATGAACACAAAGTACCGCTTACTGGCGACTCTATAATCCCAGGAAAGCTGGAGGAATTCTGTGCTAGAAACCCTTCATGCTGTAAAAGTTTTTGTTTTCCAGGTGCCAGGGTAGATGATGTTGCCATCGCTGTAGACGAGGTCTGTGGTGGTACTAACAATAATATACTTGTTATTTGTCATGCAGGTATTAACAATGTACTAAAGGAGAGATTGGAGGAGCTATTGAAGAAACATTGCTGGCTTATTCGACATTCACGAGATAAACTAATAATATTATGGCTCCAGGAGTTCTTCCCAAGACCAGCACTGGGAATGCCCTCTTTAGTCATGTGTCTAGTCTAAATAATAAATAACTGAACTTCTGTTTTCATGAAGGAGTTGAGTTTATACTCTCCTGGCAGCATTTCTATATGTAGTCTTGTATATCTATGAAGGATGGACTACACCTGAATGAAGTGGAAGATGCATATTTTGAATGAGCTTACAGGTGCATGTTAGTCAAAAACATGCAGCCCGTGTGAAGTAGGCCCTCCCCCTCCATAAGTACCTTTTGGAATAGGTCTCAGTTTCGTCTAAAAATATCTTAAGTTAATGCTCAGAGAATACAAAATAAAACTTTAGGGTTAGTGACAGCAGCATTAGAAAGAAATTATGATATGACTGCCATTTCAGAATCTTGGTTAAATATCAGCAATAGATATTTCCTTGCCAATTACTCAATCCCAGGGTAGACTCTTATCATATAAGAATAGGGGAAACAAAGTGAGTGGTAGTGTCCTGCTCTTTGTTAAAGCACATTTCAATCTCTGAGTAAAAAATGTAGCCTTGAGAATATCAACTTAATTTTTTTGGAAAATAAACTACGTAAGTAAATAACATGAGGACCAATTTATGGGCCCCCTGCACATAACATCATAGACAAAAGATTTTATGATCAGTTTGCAAAAATTTGTAATGAATAAGATTCTATCACAGTGGGAGATTCTAACACACCAGTATCTAAATGGAAAGAATCTCTTTCCAGGTGCTCTGGGTGTGGACTCTGTCTAAATCTGCTTGATTGTGCTCTAATTCTATTAACAGAGAAACCTTCTAGTGACAAGAATAAATTAAATTTAGTTCTAACTACAAATGAGGATCTAGTTAATAATGTTGGAGTAGGAGAAAAATTTGGTACAAGTGATAAATGACAAATTACTTCTGTAGACGTTTTCAACACTGCATGTAGTGTTTGTCAACATGACAGTCACAAAAATATAACCAATTTTAAACGTGCAAATTTTAAGTCTTTGCAATGCTCTTGACAGGTAAACTTATGATGATATGGTCAATGAAAATTACATTAAGGTAGCTTGGAAAAGCTTTAGATAAACATTCAAGGCAGCGGAGACAGTGGAGTGCCAGATGTGCCAATGTGTAGTAGCAGTCTATTTCTAAAACAAAGCCAAGATGGTGGAATGGTGAGATACAAAAGTGCCTGTTGTCTAAGAAAGTAGCTTATAAGAAACTCAAAGAATCCAATAATCAACATGGTAGAGAAAGCAAAAGAGTTACACGACAAAGTAAATGTCAATATGAATCTCATACTGCAGAAAATAGCAAAAAAACTCCATAGAGTTTTACAGCTACTTTAAAAGCAAGAGTCATTACCCAGTCAATAGGTCCAATAACTACGGAAAACAGTGACTTGGTTCAAGGCAATGAAGCCATGGCAAAAGTATCAAATGACTTTTTTTGCATCTGTATTTACGATCATAGACTCAACATGTGTCCAAAATCCAAATGGATATAAAAGCCAATGTCATACTTTCAGCAATACATGGAATGAAAAAATAAAATGAAAGGCCCAGAAAAGTATTACCAGAAAACAATGAAAGAGGCAAAAGATGAGATATCTAATACCTTGACTCTCCTTTTCAATAAGTCACATGCTAAGGGAAAAGTTTCAGATGAATGGTAATAAATTGGTAATAAATTACAGCCCAAAATTCATTGTCCTATTAGCTTAATGTCTGTAGTTGGAAAACTTATGGAAACAATCTTTCAAGATAGAATTCTACACCATTTAGAGGACCTCCACTTAATAAATGATTCTCAGCATGTATTTTGACAAAATCACTTGATTTCTCTTATGATATAATCAACACTTTTGATGAAACTAAAGCAGGTGATGCTATATATCTAGATTTTCAAAAAGCTTTTGATAAGGTTCCACATGAAAGGTTAATAGCAAAAATTAAATCACTTGGCAATGATGGAGTTGTACTTCAGTGGCTAGGATATTGGATGACTGGTCTTAAACAAAGAGTTGGGATTAATGGTCAAGCTTCTAAATGGTTAGATGTACCACATGGAGTGCCATAAGGATCAGTCTTGGGACTGGTTCTCTTTCTCGTATATATCAATGATATTGATAATGGCCTACATTCCAAGATATAAAAATTTGCTGATGATGAGAGGCAAGGGAATCAATCTACAGTTTTCCATATCAGTATTAAAAACAAGTATGAATTCTGTTGAACTGCAAAAGAAAAATTAGAAAAAGACTTGGGCATAATAATCTCAGGTGACCTAAAACCAAATAAGCATGCAAAGTGCCTTTGAATTTAGGTTCAGAGAAATCATCCTATCTTTCTTTCTTTCTTACCTGACTGCTGTTTCCCACACTACCAAAGTAGCATTAACTCTCCACAATTCATTGGTTTGTTCACACACTGAATATTGAGTTCACTTTTGGACATCCTACTAAACAAAAAGACAGACGGAATGGAGAGTACAGTGTCGAGATAACAAGATAATTCCTAGACTGGAAAATTAATTGTAAAAGAACAGATTAAATGTCTTGAATCTATTTAGCTTAGTAAAGAGAAGGTTAACAAACAAGTATTCAGAATTATCAAAGGCTTTCATAATCTTGATCTATCAAATTACTTAATCCTTCCATCATCTGATTTTATTCATAGTAAAGGATACAAACTTGAATGCAAACATTTCATCTTGAATGAGGCAAAGTACTTTTTCTTCAACAGGATTATTAACATATGGAATGATCTGCCAATTAGAGTGGATGAAAGTAGTAGAACAGACAAGTTGGAGAACAGACTTGATAAATACTTCACCTCAAGTCCACCGCTTATATTACCTGTGCCTCCTTAGCCATAATGATAATTTGCAGGTTACTTTCTTTGAATTATCTGCATGCCTTTTAACATTTACCAACCTAATCTGTGAGTTTATGATAGCTTCCAATATCACAAACAACCTTGAAATGACCCATTGGTCTGTTGCTGTTTGAATTCCTTTGTATCCTTTGTACTGACAAATCAAAATATTACAGAAGAATGTTTTCCTATTGTGGCAGAAAATGTGCATGAAATTAAGCTCCTTAGTGTTCCAAAGAATCAGCACAACAAAAATCAAATTTCTGGTGGTACCATTGCTGATCTGATGTTTGAGCTGTTGAAGTCCTGGAACTGTGTGTATTCTACTGTCAACATGGCATTTGGTACTAACGATTCCAACACAAGGCATATTACCACAGCCTGTGTAAATATCCAACAATGCATAAACTGGGAACTTCTGTGGGGAGCTTGTTGTCATCTAGTTGGGGAGGTTATACTGTTTCTAAGTGTCTGATGACCTAAGAATTTAAAATTCCAAGTCATCAGTCCAAGTTAACCTCTTCTGTTTTGTAAGAACTCTGAATTACTGACACATAAATGGAATGAGCCACTTTCACATTTCTGCTGCAACTGTATTCAGTGTAGTGGTACTAAATCTATCAGAGGACTAAATCTATCAGAGGACATAGAGCCAACGCTTTAAGGCTTGCCCATTCAGAGCTCTTATTTCAAAGTGATAATTATCTGAAGTCTACTGAACTATGTATAGTGTTCCTTGACAGAGAACTGGCTGACCACTGAATTACCTTCAAAAGACCATGTATACTACACAGGCCAGATGGATGTCAAAGTTACTGTATTCCATATAAATCTGCAAGCTTAAGAAATAAATTCAGCAGCTACTACCAGGCACAATCACCACATGGAAACAGTGTCAAAAGTATGGAACTTTGTCATTTTTGCCATCCTCATCTATGACTCTTGGTGGATGAACTGCATATCTTCTGTATATGCATCATGGCATTACTTAAAGTTGTTCCAATGTATGATGCAATATGAAGCTGTAAACCAGTTGATCTCCTAGACTGCAATATTAGCATTTCAACAATATCTCTGGTATGTGTTTGCTGAGGTGGTGCCTCTTGCACTTTTTAACAACACGGTGGCAGCAAAAGAATGTAATGCACTTGCCAACAGTCTCCTAGCAATCAAATCAGACAATGAATTGTCCTAACCATGAGAACACTTTGGAATAGGATCTGAGAAGCCTAAATTTCCATACAGTCATTCTTTCAACAACACTTCCTGACTTGGTTAACTGTGACTCCTGGTTCGCATTTCATGCTCTTCAGCTTGACCCAAAATCCATGACAGATAATGATGAAGATTAGCAACTGTCTACTAAGTACCAAACATCTGCAATCAACCTGAAAGCACTAAATATCATCAATGACTGTGCTAAGTGTCGAGTCAAACTTGGTACAGAAAATCTTTCACCTGCCAAGAGTGAAGAACACTAACAGAATGTGCTCCAAGTTGCTGAACAGGACTGTAGGAAGCTCCTGAACCTGCACATGCAATAGTGTATCCAAAGTATCTAAAAGTGTAACTAATGCTTAGAAGGTAGATCTGTCACAATAAGAAATCTAAATTTAGTGTACACTTACAGCAAAAGATTTCAATTTGTCCATAGAACTGTAGTGCTCCCATAATAAACAGCTAGCAATTGGGAAAAAAAAAAAAAAAAAAAAAAAAAAAAAAAAAAAAAGGGGGGGGGGGGGTGTCATGGGTTTTGCCACCAACTGTACCAGTGAAGATTGTGAAGTCTGTCCATATATTCTCTCTATCTATATCTCTAATGCCCATTCCCTCCAGGAAATCCTATTAAGGCAGTAGCTAAGTTAAAAGAGTCTCCACTTATCTCTGTCTTAACATACCTCCCTTGCATACAGTGCTCCATGCATTCTTCCACCATTTCGCTACCTCAGGTATTCTTCCACTCTTCCACTCTATTTCCCTATGTCACAGGTGGTCCTCCTCTCATGCCAATCCCTTTCATTGTACCATCATACCCTCTCCTTGTAAACTCGTCTTGCGTTCTTTCCATATGCCCATACCACTTCAAATCATTGCGTTTCACCTACTCTATCACTCCACAATTCATTCCCTTTGCATTCTTTGCTATACCACAGCTCTCATACATCCCTTCATTTCTTTCTTCATTCAATCTAGTCATAGTATATGCTCCTCTCAAATAGCTCATTTCCACAGCCTGGATTCTTGACCTCTGTGACTCATTCCATGTCCATGTCTAGGCTGCTGAGGTCAGGGTTGGGAGGACTATGCTGTCCCTTAACACTCTCTTTCACTTTCATACTTACACACCTACCCTTCATTATTCTATTAAGAGACCCAATAACTTTTCTACCCTGCTCTCTCCCTTATATCTCCTTCCATATCACCAAACTTACTCATAACAGCTCCTAAAAACTTAAAATTCTCTACCTCTTCCAATCTTTCTCCCTCCATATCCAAAACACAGATCAGTACACTTTCTTCTTTCACTCTATATGGCTTTGCAAATTCTATACTTTCATTGTTTCCTTTTAAACACCATCACTTTACTTTTACTTGCATTCAACTTCAATTGCCTACACTTACACACATCATAAAACACTTATAATATTCTGCAACTCTTCTTTACTCTCAGCAAACAAAACAGTACCATCCACAACCAGGCTTACCACTATCCATCATGTCTCGCCACTACACTCCATCTCTGCATCCCCTTTCCCTAGTTTTGCTTTCATTTCTCTTTTCACGCAATCCATATATACCTTTAAAAGCAACAGTGACATCACACAGCCCTGTCAAACACCTACAAGTATACTGAAACTTTTGCTCAACTTTCAATCCACACTTAAACATGCATTTACTCTTCTGTACAAGGCTTTCACACCATCCAACAGCTATCCCCCTACCCCATATATCCTAAACATATTCCATAAAGCATTCCATTTGACTTTATCATACGCTTTCTCCAGATCAATAAAAGCTGCATATGTCTTACCTTTAACTAAATACTTTTCCACAGTCATCTTTACCACAAACATCTAATCCAAATATCCCCTACCTTTCCTAAAACACCCTTGCAATTACTTATTCTGCATTCAGTCACTTCCATCAACATTCTTGCATACACTTATCCTAGTATAATTAACAGACTTATTCTTCTATCATTGCTACACATAACCTTAACACCTTCTCCTTTGAATAAAGGAAAAGTAATAACTTTCACCCAATCCTCATGCACAACCTTCTGTTTCAGTGCTAAAGTGCATATTGGATGCATCCACTCTTATCACACTTTCTCTTTCATACTTCAGCATTTCAGCCACAATCCAAGTGTCTGTCTTTCCTTCAGCCTGATTCCTGCCCATTTTTACCTCCTTTTTTGCTATAAGCCTTTGCACTTGTATCCTCTTTCTTCCATCCTCCATATCTATGCATGTAACAACTGCTGCATCACCTCCCACATTCATCAGTTCTTCAAAATAATCTTTCCATCCTTTCATTTCCTCCTTTTGATTCATTAACTCCCCTTCCTTACTTCTCACATTACAATTTCAATTCTTACATCCATCTATTTCCTTTTTCATTTTCCCTAAATTTTTCAATAAACTTTCTTCCAAAATCTTCACCTATAATTTCCTTGCTTTCCTCTACCAGCTTCTTAACATTCTGCTTAAACATCTTATATTCTTCCCTCCTCCACTGCTGAACTTCCACCAGTGCATTCCTTTCAAGTAATCTACCACATGCCTTTTTCTTCTCTTCCACAGCATTTCTAATCCCTTCCCCATGCATTGCCCTTCTTATTTCTGTATCTCTAGACTTTGTATCTAACTACTAAATCTGCAATCTTTAACTGTATTTCTCTTACATTTGAAACACCTCATTCACACATGAATGCATCCCTACATTCACAGCACTTCCATCTTAACTTTCGGTCACCCTACTTTCATACTCCTCCCTGCATTTTCTCAGATTCATATTCATGCTTGCCAACACTTTTACCTCTCCATTCTTCCTTGCACCATACCTCCACTTCTCCCTGATCCTCATACCCACAAGAACCACAAATGGTCAGTCTCAAAATAATCCTCTCATAACTCTAGCATTTATCATGGCCTTTCTCAATCTTTCATCCATTGCTGCATAGTCAATCAAAGCCTTTTGCTCTTCTCTTCCATCTTTCTCATCCATGTATACCTGTGGAACATCTTGCACTGAAAAATGGTGCTTGTAAGGAATACACCCCTCTCAGCACAGACATCCACAAGAAACTTCCATTCTCATTCATTCCAGGCACTCCCAATTTACAAATTATCTCACCAATTTAATCACATCCCACTTTTGCATTCATATGAAAGTGGGATATGATGAAATTGGAGCCTTTGAATACAGACAATTATTAGTTCATGCACTATGTAAGAACCTATTGAAGAAATCTACATAGGAAAAACACTTGTAAACTATAAATGAAATACAATTTAATGTATCATTCATCAAAAAATCATGCTTTTCACGAAATACGACCAATAACATCATTTCGCCTACCTGAATTACAAACATCCTATTGCATCACCCACATGTCCATTATTTTTCTTAACATATAACTTTTATGAATGTTGTGCAACCATTAAAGAGAAATGTGTAGAAAAATATTTTGAGAATACAGTTTACTGTATCATTCACTGAGCAAGATGCATGTTTTTAACTGTGAGACAACCACTTCACACTCCCTTACCTCAATTGGATTTATTCTCAACTGTACACTTGTACCACCCATATTTCTGTTACTGTATATTTCTTAACACTCAACTCCACGTAAATCATTAGTAGTGTATGAATAAGTCATAAACCTGCAAAACAGCAATGTATATAAATATATGTAAAAAATATGATTTACATTTATCCCTGGGATAGGGGAGAAAGAATACTTCCCATGTAATCCCTACGTGTTGTAAAAGGCGACTAAAAGGGGTGGGAGTGGGGTGGTGGAAATCCTCCACTCCTGTTTTCACTTTTCCAAAAGAAGGAACAGAAAAGGGGGCCAAGTAAGGATTTTTCCTCTAAGGCTCAATCTTCTGTTCTTAATGCTACCTCGCTATAGCAGGGGGGGGGGGGGATCACCTTATCATTCCCACAGTGAAATTAAGAAAGATACAAAAGATAGTGATGTAACCCTAGGTGCTAGTTAAATATAGCGGGAAACATTGAATATGTATGAAAAAAAAAAGATTCACCTTATCATTCCCACAGTGAAATTAAAAAAAGATACAAAAGATGGTGATGTAACCCTAGGTGCTAGTTAAATATAGTTCATTTTTCTGAATATGTAGATAACCATTAGTTCATGCATTATGTAAGAATATACCAAAGTATTGTGTAAAGAAGATAAAAACTATATAGAGAATGCAATTTACTGAATCATTCACCAAGTAAAATGTACCTTATTAATGGCCAACCACTTGCCTCCCAGAATTGGATATGTTGTACTCTGTACTCAAATGTACTGTCCATGTTTCTGTGACAGAATTTCTGTTAATACTATGTGTAATTAATATTTAGATTACATATTAGCAAAGAACGTACTGAATAATACCAATGGCATGAATTGTTTTATATGAAAATGAGGCTAGTACAGGTTGAACCTCTGTAATTCAGCAACCTTGGGACCTGACCACTGCCAGATCTCAGATAATGCTGGAAAACAGAAAATGACCCCTAAGGGAACCCCCTATGTAAACATATGCCCAACCCCTAGTCTTGCCAGCACATTCTGAATACATATTGCTGTTTTATCAAAGGTAGAACAGAGCTTAAAGCAAGAAATAATACAGCAATAATGCTTCCAAACAAGGTTCTACTTTGGGGTGTTCTGAAAAATTATATAAAATAAAAAATATCTTACACTTTGGATCGAGGCCAACAGAGTTAAGCCACATCCACACTATTGGGCAGTTCCCAGTAGGCTGTGCCCTAACCAGGCAAAGTCTGTCAGGCATGCCTGTGTTGTTGTCAACACTGTTGAGGTGGTTGGGCAGTCAAGTTGTACAGTAACAGTAGGTGGTCAGCAGGCCATGAGTGCAGTATCAAAATGCACAGCAAAGTTGAAAGGAGAAAAATAGTGCTGTGTAGCATATTAATTGCTGTGTGTGTGTAAAAAAGAAAAAACAACAGCGTAGAAAATTATATGGTGTAAAGAGTGGTAACTTTTTGTGGCTGGCAGCGCCATTGCTCCAGACCCGGTGTCAAACCACCAAGCAATGTCTGATTTCGCTCTAATATGGGCAAGGGCAATCCGCTGAACTGCCCGTTAAAGTTGCCACAAAGTGTCTGATGATGGACTTAACATTCATGCCCACCAGGCACTGCCCGATAGTGTTGATGCTCCTTTACACTGTGCTCTAGCTTCACACACAAAGTAATTTTCAAACCATTTAAGAAAAAGTTTAGTTGTCATCCACCCTTTTTCTTAAAACCATGGTAGATAAGTGGAAGAATTTTCATTCCTTTATAGGCACTCAGGTTAACACACTTACCAACTACCATCAGCTTGGTTTAATGTGTTCTTGCAGCATTACTGCTGCCAAGAATTGTTACACTATCTTTGAAATCCTTACTCTCAGATGGAGACTCCTCGATTCTTGAGCAAGGGTTTTTCATGGCACACGACACCAATACAGGGCAGATTCGTCTGTATTATACACTTATTCTGGGGCTCAGTATTCCACTGCCACTAACTGTGCAAATTCATCCACAAACTTTGTCACAGATAAGCATCTCCCTAGAAATGCTTACACCTTCATTACGTTGGAGCTTAAACCACTTTATAACTGCACTTTTTACTTCTGTACTCCTGGCACCTTTCAAAGTTTTCCAAAACTTTGAACTTTTCTGGCTTTCATTTTCAGCAAAAAAATAAAAAGTCTGCTCCTATTGTTTCTTTCAGTCATAAACACTTGATGATCCAATCTCATAGTACTCACACAAAGTCTTTACAGAAGTTCCTTTATCTAATTTTCTCAGTAACACCACCTTAGCATCGGTAATGATTTATGCTTACGCTTATTAGCATTACCACCATCTTCTGCACCTCTTGGATGACATCCAGAAAGGCTAAAATACAGCTAAACGTAAGAAATTAACAGAACTGTTAATTAGTTCGACAGCAGTGTAAACAGATTTTGGCACCTTAGCACTGCTAACTTGCCAACAGCGCCACCATGGTGGCAGATTCAAAACGTGCCAGAGCATAGGAGATGCTGGACCACAGAGTGCCGGAATAGAGAGGGACAACCTGTACTTATTATTGCCACTTTGACAACTCTCACTATCACAGTGAGAAGGGTTAGACAAAATTACATCATCAGGTGTGTCTAAGGTTGAGACAAGATTCACAGGTTTACCTTCCATAAAATCCCTGGATTCTTTCAGCCTGGTCCAGCACTCCCTCACCTGATGCCCAACTTTGCCACAATGATAATATGATCTAACCCCCTTGGGGTTGTTGCTCTTACTTTTATACTCATATGGTAAGGAGGTAGATTCAGTTGTGGTTACATAATTATCAAATTTTCTCTTGCCATTGAAATATTTTGGAGGTCTCTCCATGCCAAGTTTGTGAGTCAATGCGTACTACTCTGCTAGTAAGCAAGCCTTGTTAACAGAATTCACCTTTTTCTAACAAATAATTCATAACTTCAAGGGGCACACTACACTTACATTCCTCAATTAACATTAATTCTTTAAGATTTTCAAACTCACTAACTTGTTTGGATTGTAGCCACTGCGTTAATAAATCGCCCTTTTCACGATAGGTCTGGTCAGGGTTCCTAAACTTATTCCTAAACTTGTGTCTGTAAGCTTCCAGAGTTAATTCATAAGTTTTCAGCACAACACCCTTTACTACTACATAATCAGTGCACTGGTCACTAGAAAAAGCTGTGTATGCTCTCTGGGCTTTACCACAAAGAACAGTTTGTAACAAAATTGAGCAAAACTTCTTGGGCCAAGAGAGATTATTGACCACATTTTCAAATATATGGAAAAATTTAGTGACATCTTCACAGAACTTTGGTACATATCTTACGTGTTTCATAAAATCAAATTCTGGTATTGGCTTTGACTCGACCTGTCATAGTTTTTCATATTTCAGTGTTAGCTTGGCATGTTCAAACTTAAGCCTAGTGTGCTCAGTGTGTTCCTTAGTCTGTTCAGTCTGTTCCTTTTGTGCCTGAAGCCTAACTTGTTCACTCTGAGCATTATGTCTAGCAATTTCTAGTTGGAACTGCAAGTATTCAGGGTTAACATTAAAACTATTAAGTTAGGCTTGGGCTAAAACTTCTGCTGACCTTGATGGTGGAACGTTATCATCAAAGCATTTTCCAACATCAGATTCACTTCCCTCTTCTCCAACCTCAGCCACAGTACCACCTAATTCATTTATTACCAAAGCCTCCAACTCAACTCTACCAGCATTCCGGTCATCATCCAGTCCCAACCTATCTGCAACAAGCTTCAACTCAGAAACTGTTAAAAATTTAATGACACTTTGAGAAGGCTCAGACCAACAGAAATAATCCATGTCAGCATCACTGATTAATGATGTGATTAACTAAGATTAACTAATTGAGGAAGAGACTCCGTGAAATAGGAAAATCTAGACTCAAGGTCACCAATTTCTTGTTATGCATCATGGTTAGCACTAAAGGCAAGGGAGGAAAGTAAACACCAAGAATAAAAACTATTTGCAATGGAAACAAATATAAATAGAAATGAATATTAACAGGGCACAAAAAGTTAAGTTGTCAGAGTCCAGATAAGTTTTCAAACCAAGAAATCTCTTCCCATACACAAGCACTATGATCATGATAATAAGAATCCTATTACTCTTTACCTATAGGCGAATAGATATAACAAATAAATGCAAGGCAGTACAGTTGCTACTAAGGTACAAGATGGGCAAGAGAATTACACAACTTAACTCGGGTCTGTCTGCTTGAAAGAATCAGACACACAATACCCCTCGGGGTATTTGTAGGATGAGGTAACTATACAGGGTCAGTTCTAATTGGATAAGAACAACACATATGTAAATGACATGCTGATGGCACCCAGGCAATCCCATATCTTGACTGTGATTGGCTGGTGGTCTCCTTAGCATTACGTAACATGCCACTTCCGGCATGACTCGCCTGCACCTGCTGTCCACAACCTAACACGCCACTTCCGGCATGACACCCACACCTGCTGTTTTGACCTAAACCAGGGACATGTACTTGTTTGACAACATGAGACCTGTTCAACATAATATAATACAATACACTCTGAACAACAATTTAGTAACAATATATATACATACACATATATATATATGTGTGTATGTATGTGATTGATTATGGATAATTGTTTGAGCTTGTGCATGCATTTTTACTAATGACTACCAGTTTGCATTTATTTGTACTTTACATTGTAAGCAAGTTGATTTATACTCATCACTTAAGCTTTCTTTAATATCTTGAAACTACAAAAAATGAATTCCAGTGAATATACTCTTTTTCCCTCTGATTTTTTGTATTGATTTTCTTTTTGATAATTATAAAAATATACATTCACATTTTCTGTATCTCCTGTCTTGCTAAGTTTCTTGTTAAATGCTTTAGTGTATTGTTTTCTGATCAAGGGGCAAATTAGTATCATTGTATTCATAATGACTCAGAAACTTGAATGTTTAATTATGTTTTCTCTCCTTCTCTCCTCCTGTAAGGATATTGAAATGGCTGCAACCCTTTTTCTGTAGCTCACCTACTTTATCTTTGGTACAGTTTTTGTTTTATGTTGTTTGGCCTCCTTTAACAGATATCTTTTGTTCAGTTGGAGTTACCATACTGGTGTTCTGTAATTTAGGTTTGATATATGATGTAAATAATTCCCCTGATGCCCTTTTTTCCATATATGTTTATTGAAGACAGTATTGAAATTGGTTTGTTCATAACTTAATTTCATAGACGTTCTCTCAGAATGATGTTCTAGAGATGGGCAGGATGCAATGTCAGCCAGATTTCTTTGTAAGTGTAATTTTGTGTGTGTATGTGTATATATGTATAATATGCACTCTTGCCAGTCCATATTTGTGTATATATGTATGTGTGTTTATTTACCTGTTTGTAATTCTGCACTTTTAGAGTACAGTGGGCATTTTGACACTCTGCACATTAATGGTAACTGTGATGAAAAGTCGCCTTCAGCGAGGTTGTATCGTTGTTGGTGAACTTTTCACACTAAAGGAGCCCCTCGTTTCCTTGCTACAGATTGTATTGCAACTTTGAAGCTACAGGAACCTACTGGAAAAAGAGTTCCTCAGGGACAAATGATTATGAAAATGTTATTAATATAGACACAGTACTGCTACAGAAAGGGTGTTTTAAACTGTGGGCCACCATCTTTTGAACCTTCTTTACTGTTTTTTTCATACCTGTTAACCATTTCTTACTTTGGTGAGATGACACTAGGAACAGGTGAAGAAAAGTTCTCTCGCTTACATCCGTTCTCTAGCTGTCATGTGTAATGCACCAAAGCCATAGCCCCCTACCCATTACTAGGTCCCATAGACCTTTCCATGGTTTTCCATGGCAGCCTCACATTCCCTGGTTCAGTCCATTGACAACATGTCGCCCCAAGTAAACCACATCGCTCCAGTTCATTGTATCCCATGCATACCTTTCACTTTCCTGCATGCTCATACCTTGAGCACTCAAAATCTTTTTCTTTCCATCCTTCCTTAACCATACTCTTCTTATTACTACACCTCTCTCTTAAGTTATCATTATGTACTCCATCAACCCTTCTCACGCCACATATTGTCTTCAGACTTTTCATATCCAAGACGTGGACCTTGTTCCATAGGTTCTCATCATTGCTACATGCCTTGCATCCATACAACATTATTGGGATACTGTACTTTCAAACATACCCTCTTTCACCCTTCCAGATAGCAACATCTCTTTCAGTGCATTCCTCAATGCTCCCAGAACCTTTGCACCCACACCCACCTTATGACTCTTCCACTTTCATGGCTCCATTCTCTACCATATGCACTCCTAGGTATCTAAAACACCCCATTTCCTCCAAATTTTTTCAGTTCAGACTCGCACCCCCAGTTAATCTGTCTCTCTGCATTGCTAAACTTAGCAACCTTGCTTTTATGCACATTTGCTCTCAACTCCTTCCATTCATACACTCTCTAAACTCAGACACCCACTTTTGCAGTTTGTCACTTGAATTTGCCACCAGTGTATTGTCACAACAGATTTGCTTCCCCACAACCCCTACAGATTGCATATCTGCCTCTCTTTCCCATACTCTTTAATTTACCTTCCATCCATAAACAAAGTAAACAGCCGTGGTGACATCACCCACCCCTTTCTGCAAACCCACTTTCACCTGGAACCACTCACCCCTCTTCTTTACCTGCTCTCACTCACACCTCACAGTCATGATGAAAAACTCCTCACTGCTTTGTAAGATCTTCCTCCATTAACTCCATTATATTCTTTCTTCAGGTCCATAAATACCTCGTGTAAATCCCTCTGTTTTTCTTAAGTATTTATCATACACATTCTTCAAAGCAAAGACTTGATCCACACATTCTCCACCACTCCTGAAGTCATAGTATTCCTCCCCAGTACGCTGCTCTGGGCATGCCACTACTCTCGCAAGCACGACTCTTCCACACAACTTGCCAGGTACACTTAACAAACTTTTACCTCTATAATTTGAGCTCTCACCTCTTTTCTCCTTGCTTGTATGTAGTGGAACTATACATGCATGCTGCCAATCCTTAGGCAGCTCACTGTGATTCATACATACATTAAAAAACTTAAGTAACCAGTCAGCAGTACAGTCCCCCCCCTTTATTCTCAAGACATTCACCTGCAGTGCTATCTGCCTTGCCACATTTCATCATATTTAGGCTTTCACCACCTCTTCTCTCTTTACGAAACCTCTTGTCATGACTCTCACTTTGCATACCTCCCTGACCCAGACACCCTACGTCTGCCACCGTATCATCAAACATATTTAACAGTCCTCGAGAATACTCACTCCATCTGTTCTTCACCTCACCACTGCTTGTTACCACTACCTTGTGTGCTCCATTCACTAATGTTTCCATTTGTTCTCTCATTTTTCTTACACTATTAACCTTCTTCGAAAACATTATTTTCCCAAAAGTTTGCTGATTTTTGCTAACCCCATCCCTAATTTGCTCTCTTTTTCAGCTCTTGCACAATCCTCTTTACCTCCAACTATTTTCTTTTGTATATCTCCCTATCATTCACATTCATTCCCTGTAAGTAATGCCCATACACCTCTTTTTTCCCTTTCACTAGCAACTTTACTTTGTCGTCCCACAGCTCTGTACCCTTCCTCAGTTGCCCACCTCCCACATGTCACACACTTCCGTCACTCATGCCAGCACTGCTTCCCTAAATACCTCCCATTCCTTACCCACTCCTCTAGTTTTGCCTACTGTTACGTGTTGCTGTTCTGTACTGTGTCTCTGGGTATTTCTTAACACAAGTCTCTTTTCCATGCTCACTTCCTTTCATCACCTTCATCACCTTCATCTCATTCATATCATATCTTTTCTGAAAATCTCTTGAAATCTTTACCCTTGCCTCCACCAGGAGATGATCAGACATCCCACTAGCTGCACCAGTCAGCACACTCACATCCACGATTTTCTCTTTTGTACAATATCAGTTAATATATAAATCAGTAAAACCCACATACCATCTTTCCCACTCACCCATGTATGCCTGTGTTGTCCCTCTTTTTAAACCAGGTATTCCCAATCACCTGTCCTTTTTTAGCACATGACTCACTATGCTGTCTACCATTTTTCTTTCCCTTACTCATTTTTAAACTTGTTTATACTGTCTGCATTCTTAGTATCATCACTTAGCTTATTTCACTGAAACAGAACTGTAATACTAGAAAAGTAGTTTCCATCTTTTTTAAAGAAGTTTCTGGCTAAAGTTTTTACGGGACTTCTGGTTGCTCTTTCTTTGAATTTCTCAAATAATTGATCCTTGTTGACAATTTCAAATATGCTTTCTATTTTAGCTGTTCTTGTAAATAAACCACACAGGGAGAGAAAATCAGTGTATTAAAGATCATTCTAAAGTGATATTACACCCTCACACTATCTCATATCATCATTTCCTCTGGGTTAAAAGCTTGATGATATAAACAAACAAAGTGGATAAAGGATGGAGTGGAAGAAAGGAAGATGAATGACTTACTACCTAACTATGAATACTTACAAGAAGATTTAGCCATACGAGTAAGGCTAACATGAAGTGCTCACTGCATTTCTCGCTTGATGAATACTATTTTTCTCAGTTCTTACCTGCATTACATGATTATGTAATCCTGGTTCATTTGGAAATGATTTCAGTCACATGTTAGGCATGCATTTAATTGCTACTGTTATTGTTACTTGCATGTTTCTTAATTTTCCTGTCAGTGTATTGAATAATTGTTGTAGCTTACTAGTTGGACTATTATATATTTTTGTCAATGTATTTTTGATATGTTCTATGGTATTCATTGTGACTTTTATAACTCTGTATCTTCCTTCTTGTGAGGCTTTTGGGTTTAATATATTTTCTTTTATAACTTCAGTTTGTTACCATGCTTAGATTATCGTATATCTTTCTCTTCTTTCTAGGTTATATAGTTGAAATTTATTTTAGCATATGTTTCATACCATAGATTTTTTTGTTGAAGTGCATCTGAATTCTCTCTTAATTTGTGTATTTCTCTGTTTCATTGGTTACTGTACAGCTCAGCAATATTTACTTTTGCTTCTAATATATGAATTAAACATTCCAATCATTAGGTTTCTGCCTCTTGTAGTGAGTTCTCAGTATCATACCACTCATCACTTGATAATGTTTTCTTCTCAATAGCTACTTTCTCATTTATGATGACACCCAAAGCTTTTACACTTGTTCCACTTTGTCACTTTTTCTGTTGTTTTTTATGTTACTCTTCCTTGTTCCGTAATTTATTTCCTCAAATTTATCTTCATTAAATGCCACCAATTTCATTTCTGCTCATTTATAGATTGTTTCTAAGCATTTTTGCATCACCTTTTGATCAGTTTCTGATCCAATCATTTTGTTTACTCTAGAGTCCATCAGAAAAGCTACTTACTATAGTTTCCTTTGCTTCGCTGTCAAAGTCTTCTATCATATAGAGTATGGAGACTTAATACCATTCATTCCCTATGATACCCCCAGACTGAACATTTTCATCCTCAGACATTGTTATGCTTGCTTCCACTTTCCAATTTATGTCAGTTAGAAAGTTTTTAATCATTCCTCAAAGATCTTGCACTTTTTTGTTTAAGTATTTACTTTCGTAGTGAGTGTTGGGATGAAGAAGTAAAATTGCTAGAGAAAGAGAAAAGAGAGATGTCTGGGTGGTACTTACAAGGAAGGAGTGCAAATGATTGGGAGTTCTATAAGAGAAAGCAGCAGGAGGTCAAGAGGAAGGTGCAGGGGTTGAAAAAGAGGGCAAATGAGAGTTGGGGTGAGAAAATATCATTAAACTTTAGGGAGAATAAAAAGATGTTTTGGAAGGAGGTAAATATTGTGTGAAAGAAAAGAGAACAAATGGGACTTCGATGAAGGGAACGACAGGGGAAGTCATAACAGGTAGTGATGAATTGAAGAAGAGATGGAGTGAGTATTTTGAAGGATTGATAAATGTGTTTGATAATAAAGTAGCAGATATTGGGCGTTTAGGTCGGAGTGGTATCCGAAGTGAGAGAGTCAGGGAGAGTGGTTTGGTGAAGATGAAGGGTGTTTAGATTAGAGTGGTATGCAAAGTGAGTGAGTCAGGGAGAGTGGTTTGGTGAAAAGAAGGGTGATGAAAGCCTTGCGTAGGATGAAATCTGGCAAGGCAGCAGTACTGGATGGTATTGCAGTTGAATTTATTTAGAAAGGGGGTGACTGTGTTGGTCATTGGTTTGTAAGGATAATTATTGTATGTATTGATTATGGCAGATCAATACAAACTACAGAAGCATAAGTTTGTTGAGTATACCTGGAAAATTATATGGCAGGGTATTGATTGAGAGGGTGAAGGCATGTACTGAGCAAAATTATATGGGAGGGTATTGAATGAGAGGGTGATGGCATGTACAGAGCATCAAATTGGGGAGGAGCAATGGGGTTTCAGAAGTGGTGGAGGATGTGCAGATCAAGTGTTTGCTCTGAGGAATGTGTGTGAGGGGGGGGGGGGAAGATGGATTTGTATGTGTCATTTTTGTAACTGGAGAATACATATAATAGAGATGATAGAGATGCTTTGTAGAAGGTCATAAGAATGTATGGTGTGGGAGGTAAGCTGCTAGAAGCAGTGGGAAGTTTTTATGAAGTTTTTATCAAGGGTGTAAGACATGTGTACAAGTAGGGAGAGATGAGAGTGATTGGTTCCCAGTGAAGGCTAGTCTGTGGCAAGTGTGTGATGTCACCATTGTAGTTTGATTTGTTTATGAATGGGATGGTAAGGGAGGTAAATATAAGAGTTTTGGGGAAAGGCGAAGTATGCAGTCTGTTGGGGTACAACTCTGATAGGCCAAGTGAGTATAAATAAAAGAGAGCTGTTCTTTACATGTTGTGAGTGTTTGGACTTGTGAATTTTGACTTCTTTAATGGATTTTCATTTTTTCTAATAAAACTAGAGCTCCAAGATGCAAGCAAGAGCATTATGAAGAAATACTCTATGGTGTTGTGCTAACTGGGTTATTAGTGTATAGAAAGATAAGCCTTTTTCTAGGAATACATTTTTTTCACTGTTTGATTACTTCCTTCTATTTTAGGTTGGCCAAGTGAAGCAGCGTGTGAGTCTTCACGGAGTCGCAGTTTTAACTGTCGCCTCCTGGTCAAACCTCCAAATGACCAGGAGGAGACTATGGAAGAAAAGCAACAGCGGATGTCCCAGTATGAGAATATGCAGGTATGGCTGTCATTAGTAGTGATGAGAGACTTACTTGTGCTACTTTAATCCATTCAAATGTACCTTCACCTATGGCTGTTCTTTTTAGGAAGAGGGTAAAGGCTTGCTATTTCTCCCATTCACATTTTTTTTTTTTCCATATTTACAGCATTATTGGTAAACTGTAACATATTCTTTAACTTTTCACTTTCCTTTAGACATTGTAGCTCCACCATTTCCCATCTTTATTGTTTTCTTTTATTTATATCCTGTTTCTGCCTGTTCTTGCCTTCTAGATTAATTTCCTCTTGTCTTCAGAGCTTGTGCAGGTCTTCAAAAGTTTAGTTCAGATATGTGTACAATTAAGAATTCAGGACTGAAGAGTATTTGACAAAATGGATGTTCTTGTGAACTCGTTCATTTTTTAGAGCCCTGCTTGAGGAGTGGGTGCCCTATATTAATCACCTGTGTTTTGAATGCGTCTTACTCTCTCTGGCTGTGTATATGTCCACCATACTGTTTTCTGCTTCTTATCTGGTGAACCAGTGTGGGGATTGTGTCTATAGTTTACTTGAATGTGACTTGCCACATGATGTGTCATGACCTTCAAGGTCATTCACAGCCGGGGTCATGGTAATTTTTTTCCTCACCATAATTTTTGAAGCCAGGGAAGAATTGAGATGATCATTTTTACAAGTACGTTGCTCTATAAGTTATGAAGCATTGGAGGAATTGGGATATTTTTTTACAAATATTACCCAAGCAGTTGATGTCATACAACATACCCAGGGCCATACCTTCAAGATCAGGGTCATAGCTGAAATCATTGCATTCACAGTAGGAATCATGGTATTTTGTTTCCATTCCATACTTTTAAAACCGTTGGAGAGATAGTAATGTTACTCTGTATAGATATTACTAGCCACCAGAGAATGAGTTATGACCCATCCACCTCAGGGCCATATCTTCAAAATCAAGGTCATGGCGGGTCATATAATTTGCAGCAGGGGTTTTGGTATTTTTCATATCCACACCATAGTTATTGAACCAATGGAGGAATAAGAATATCACAGGTACTGCCAACCACCAAATGATGTGCTCTGACCCACCACCAAGGCTCTACCTTCAAAGTCAGAGTTACAGCTGAGGTCATGGTAATTTTTGTTTCTGCTCTGCAATTTTTGAATCAGTTGAGACATCCCAAGGGCTATGCCTCAGAGGCCAAAGTCCTGACATGACCCCTGCTAAGGAAGGGGTCATGGTATTTTTAGTTTCTGTCCCATAACTCAAACTAATTGAGGGATTGAGATGCTGCCATTACCTACCCTCATTAAACTTTTTCAGCATAATCTGGTAAGCTCTTGCAGTCAGACTCCATCCATACCACACCTAGTTCTTAATCCTGCTATTCCTTACAGTCATCAACACACTCACATCACATATCTCTCTCTCTCTCTCTCTCTCCCTATCTCTCCCCCATATGTAGGGGAGTGTTTGTGAGAAGAGAAAAAGGAGGGATTAATAGCAAATCAGAGCGATAGAAAGGCTATTAATTGACTACAGTTTTATAAGAATGCATAGCTAGACCAGCCACCAGAGGACCAAAGAACACTGGAAATACTGAGAAAAGACAATAAATTGAAAAAATAAGATAGATGATTATTTAGAGAATACAAGAAATGTTGAGAAAAGACAAGAAATACTCGCAGAATACATTCCATTTTGCAGTATTAGTATTTGAAAATTGACGTACAAATTCTGTAGAACAACACTAAGGTCTCAAAATAGTGACTTTTTGAAAACAGTTCATATTCTTAGTTTACCAAATGTATATTTCTTTCCGGTAATAATTAAGCATTTAAAAATACTTTAATTTTTTTTTGTCAAAATATTTTTAATTTTGGTATCGAGGTAAAGTGATACTAAATTTCTATCTCAGAAGCAATGGGAAAATAATTTGGAATCATATTCCACCTACTCATAGTCACCCTCTAGGGAACACTGAATTTTCACACATAATTCTTAATACTCCTTACCACCTTGGGAACACCAAGTTATCTTACATAATTCTTAACTTAAGGTTTTTCAACCATTACACTTTCTATAATATTATCAAAGAGGAGCAGGATTTTACTCAAGTTGTTGGAGTCCCATTCTGAGGATTTGACCAATGAGGAACTCTCGAAGTTGGACAAAGATAGATTGGCAACTAACAGTACAATATGTGGATCTGACCAATGAGGAATATATGAAGTTAGACACAGAGTCACAATTAACAGCCAAGCAGAAGTGTTTAATTATCTAAACAAGGCTGTGTCTCTCATTAACGAAATGCATCATGATCATGAATGTACCCTCTGTTCTCAAGAATGGTCACAGATGCTTCATGTGCCAATAAAGAATTTTACTGAGAGAGAAAAATGGCAGACCATACTGCTTAGATTAGATAGGATTTTCAAGTGAATAGGGAAGGCTTTTCTTTCTCACGTTGAAGTAGTTGCAGAATCAAATAATTTAGGGGTTAACATGAATAAGCCATGAATGTTCCCCCTCTTCTCAAGAATGGTCACTGATGCTTTATGTGCTTATAAAGAATTTTACAGAGAGAAAAATGGCAGACAACACTGCTTAGATTAGGTAGGATTTTCAAGCAACTAAGGAAGGCCTCTCCTTTTCATGTTGAAGTAGTTGATGAATTGGATAGTTTAGGGGGTAACATAAACAAGCATAATAACCTCCATCTCCTTCCCAGTAACCTTAAATCACCCATATCCTGCTCCACCACCACTTCAATCCCTCATCACCAGCATTCTCAGTAAATATCATTTAAGTATTATCTGATTTACCTCTGAAATAGCAACAGTTCTTGAATCAGATTATGTAAATGCAGGAGCACTAGGTAGAAATGTAAGGTAGAAGTATTGGGTAGGAACATTAGGTGAGAGCATTAGGTAGAAGTAGTAGGTAAGAAGTTGTTGGTAGGCAGCCACCTACCAGGAAGGTATATTGCCAGCCAAGGCCAGATTTAGACTGTGTGTGTGTGTGTGTGTGTGTGTGTGTGTGTGTGTGTGTCCCAGGCTAACTTCCAAACTTGACCCCCTTGCCCTATGCCACAATGTTAGTTCACTTTCCCTTTTCTATAGGTATTACTTTGGCTTTTGCCCCCGAGAGCTGGCTGCTTGTGTGCTCTCACCACTAGTTACACCATGGAATACTCAGCAAACTGCTGCATCACATGATTATTGTGTGGCCATCAGCAACTCAAGGGTGTGCCGTTTTGATAACTGCTTCTTTCCCTAC
>JAYMFT010038012.1:0-15724 GCA_038088735.1 Panulirus argus | reverse complement strand
AATTAGGGCCCGGCCTTGATGTGGACTTTTGTCCGTGACTGGAGCCTTCAACATAAAAAAAAAAAAAAAAAAAAAAATATTTCAAGTTCCTCATATACTAAATCACAGGAACTTTTATATGTAGATACTGCACTGCAACAGATAGTAAGGGCTTTAAAGGGAATGCCCTTCTTTCATTGATGATCCTTTTCTTTGGCTTAATACTGTAACTGAATTCACAGAGCAGTAGCAGTGATGGGTTGCCATATATTCCCAGGCTTTGCTATGTCCTTCAAACATTGCTGTTTTTCCATTATTCTCTTATTTGTTGTTTTTATTGCATCTTTTCAAGCAAATGATAACTGCATCACCTTTCATTCATTTTACATTTGATTTTTTCCAGTTCTGGCAGATAGAGCCTGTTAGTACATCCATAGTTAATCTAATATTGGTATTCATAGAATTCCATGAACTATAAGCAGGTACCACCTTGCTGTGACAGTAGTAAATGGTATACTGTACATGATATAGATATATAATTTATTAAACCAAGAAAGTTATGCACATATTAATTAAAAAAATGTAGAAATTATTGAATAATGTATTGTAATGGTTAAAAGGACATTCAGACCAATTTTCAATAGCTAGTAGAGGGCCAGATTTTTACATGCATGTGGTTGCTCATAGGTAGCGGGCAAATTTCTCCTTACCATGTATTGTAGAAATTTTAACCCATACTAACATTATTTGTAAAATAAACATATGTTGCACTAATATTTCAGCCAGATGTATGTAAGTAAATTTCTTGTCCAAAATTGAAGCTAAATGATATAAAAGCCCATACAAATTTTTTTTTGAAAATGTTACTTTTAGGTTTGCTGAAGTATATTGTTTTTATAATCCACAACAAAGGTTGATATATTACACCCTTAAAGGGATTATTCAGATGATGTCATGATTGGGTCAGCCAAAGTTGCTAATTGGGTTGGGAATACCTTGTCAGGATTTTTTAGGAAGATAAAGAAAGTTATTCTTACCTAACCTGTCTATCCTCATGGGTTTGAATTTAAATGATAAGGAAAAGAGGGTGTACCTCAAGCAGTTTTCATCATAGGATCATGGAATAAATCTTTATACCTTTAATTCAGGATGAACTCATATAATTATGCATGTACTTTGTTTATGATATATAAACATGTTATGCGAGTTCACTTGTAGAAGCTAAGGTACTTTATTGCCTTAAACCTTGAGTTGATGTAGTATGAAATATGATAAGCCATTAAGGGTCACTAATGTTATTTCAATATAAAATCTTTCATTGTGAAATATCGGTTTTTTCTTTGTTCGTTTACTATGTATAGGTTGCAGTCGCAAAGGGAAGTGGTTTTTCTTTTTAAAAAAGATATTTTGGTAATAAAGGTAATCTTTAAAGAAAGGCATTAGAGCTTTTGCTCTAAAACTATCATAGGTTATGGCTTGTAAGACATATCCAGAATCAATATAATAAATTGCTGACGATGGTGTAAAATGTAATGTATTAGGTACTGTAGGGATAATTTTGAACAACTAAGTTCTTGAAAAGTAGCATTCTTCTTTTTTTAAGAAAGTTGCCAGATGAATTACACAACAGCATTTATACATAGTGTTGTGATTAACATGTAGTGTTGTAATTAATGTGAATTGAATGAAAATTTTACTCATTTTGGACATCATAGGATATCAGTACAAGCCTTTAGATTCATAAAAGACATATGTATGTGCTTATTCTCTTTATTCTCTAGATCATATTCAGAAGAAAAGAAATCAGGGAGTTCCTCTGACTACAGGTTCAAGGGATAAAGGAGAAAAAGTAGTAGAATGCATAGAGTTTGAACAGTATTGGTAACTGATAGTAGAGTAATTGGAGTATTGAAAGTTAAATAGGTATGAGAAGATTGAATTTCGAAAGAGCATTGATCCTGTAATTAATGTAGAATAAAGAGGATACTGAGTGATTCATAAAGACTAGAAACTAGACTCAAAAAGGTTTAGTGTTGTTACAAAACATCTTGTCTTACGTAATAGAGTTAACACTTCCACTTATAACAATGTTGATTCACAGATTCTTTTACAAAATGTGATATTAAATGACAGCCACAAGGAAGAGGATTTAGTTATTTTGTTTTATTTTTTCATGTAGGTAAAACACCTTGTGGTAGAGATTATTTAATTTTTTATACAGGTAAAACACCTTGTGGTAAAAGGAAGCATATATAAAATTCAAGGTAAATATCTGTAGTTGTAATTATGAGTGGGCCTAATGAATATCACTATTCATGTTAGACACCAAAGTACATTGCCAGTAACATCTAAGAAATAAATTTCTCCCAATGGAATATATATATTTACATATATTTGTTCAAAAAAACACTATCTTAAAACCAGTGAAAAAATCAAATTTCACTTTTCAAATATTCATTTTCTTTATAATGAAGACTCTTTGAAAGTAAAATTATTCTACATAAACCAATGTACACATATGCATGATGCATAACCAACTTGAAGTTCTAGTATAGGAAAAACACATCATTGACCTAGCCAATAGAGGGTTCTCAGTGAAAGAAGAAAATACCCCAAAATGTCTGTAGTCTGTGGTAATAGATATTGTTATAATACAGCATGCTGAAAAATGGTTTCACCCAAAACGTGACTGTTTATTTATGTAACAACATATCACTTGAATGAGACTATTTATAAGTTTGATTACACTGCAGAAAACCTGCATTTGTAAGATGTTTTTATAATTAACCCAGAGTTTAAGTGTGGTGTGAAATTTGTGGATGGAGACATCATTTGTACCATCCTAATTTAAGGGGATTGGGAAGTGTTATTTACTAAGGAACATTTTATTACTATATTTGAAAAAAGGAGTCTTTGATCAAGGAATAGGTTAAGGTTTCTGCAGTACAGTTTATCGTCTTACTGTAACATTCTGCCACTGGTTGGATAAACGCTCGGCTAACAAACAGATTGGGTGCTAACATTCTACCACTGGATTGATAAACGCTCGGCTAACAAACAGATTGGGTGCTAAAGATCTCATCCAGGTGGAAGGGTTTTAGATTGGGGGAAAGACAAAAGACAAGAATTCCACAGCTGCACTTCATGGGAAGGAGGCAGCAAAAAATCAACCTTCACATGGCTGGTCTCCATACAAAAGATAAGAGAAGCAGAAAATAGGTTTTGTTATTGTGTATGTTTAACTTTTGTCTTACAATGCCTGGCTCAGTAATCATGACATAGATGATAACCATTAGCTTCAACATCATATACACATAATTAGACAATCTGTAGATCAATTCCCAAAATAAGTTGAGTAAATGGAATCCAAAATGACAAAGCTATTGTGTATATTGTTGAATGATAAATGTTGTATTAATGTATCATTAGGACCATAAAAAACTAGTTTTACTGTATCATTAGGACCTTACAAAAACTAGTATTACTAACTAAAAATGCTTATAGACATGGAAGGCATTTTTCAGGTCAAGCTCCAACCATTCTAAATATGAGTTTTTGTCTAGTAACAGTTAAAATTCAAGGCCATCAAATGTGAAGTAAAATGTAGACATTTAGAAATATACCTGTATATCTACTTAGATACATTTATGGTACTGACAATTAATCTTTAAAGCCAAAGATACATAAAACTGTATGACATTGACAGAAACATTAATGAACAATTATCAGATTTATTGTCTTATTTTGACTTTCTCAGATACTAACCTTAAGAATGATATTTCCTTCTCAGAGTAATAAGGTAGATTACATAATTTGCCATAAATTTTTTTGGACCAAAAACCTTAATTCCAACCATTACCTAGAGAAAAAAATTAATTACTCCTTAATGTTCATAGCCATGGCTATGTTTAGTCTTGCATTTTTGCTCTTCTTTAAGGAAAAAGCAGTTTCTTAAGGCAAATAATAAAGACCAACCAAATGTCACTACTACAGACATTTATCTAAGAATCAAACAGTCTGTCGTATTTAATTTTAGAAGTGCTTTGCGGTACTCTAGCACATTTTGTGGAACCCTGATCATGTCATTATTTATTACTTAATGCAAGTGAGGTTGTGCATATTGTTACAGGCTAAGCATTGTTAAGTTCACTAATCAGTTATCATGAACTCCAGAATCCTTTAAACCACTGAGATTTAAGGTTTAAACAGTAACACTCCTCAGAACCATATAGTCCACCAAAAAGGCAACTGTGAAGAGCAGCAAGAGGAGGAAATTGACCACTCTCCTGACGTGCAGTGATGTGCGACCATCGTCATCCGTCTCAGCAAGGCTAGGCTGTGTGGACACCCCCTCCACTTCTTCTGCTATCTCCGCTTCCAGATGGTTGTACATTTGCTGGAGGACAAGGAACCATTAGACTGTACGTATAAGGTAAAAGAAAGAATGCATATGATCTGTGAGGTAAAAGAAGGGTACCTATGGATGTCATGTGAAGTAGGTTTGAGATGAATAGTATTAGGAATATTATATATATATAATCACCTCCCAGGGATCTGTGTTGATTGATTGTCAAAGTGCATTTATCATCTTGCACTCATTTTATACAACCATTAGATATACAAGGTTAAGGCAGTCCATTTGATGCCAACCTTGATTATTAATGTTTAATACTCAAATGATAGGTTAAGCATTCTTTTATGTAGGATCATTATTTCTAGGAAATCCTTAACTGTATACACAGTGTGATTGTTGTAGTAGTAGAGTTTATCCATTAATTATTCTTTATAGTAAAAAGGTTTTGCTGTAATAATCTTGGTAAATTTCATCTCTGGAGGATGTGATTTACATTCATATGTCAGCTTGTTCCACACCCAGTTCAGGCTTGAGAAGAAAGACCATTTGCATAGAAATATTATCAAGTTTGGCATACCGGGGGGAAGCTGTTGTTTGCTGTGCTTTTACTGTTTCCATCTACAGATCAACCATGGAAGTGAAATATTGGAACTAAGAATTTAAGCCTGTACATGAGTATCAAACCCAATGAAGTCTGTGATGAGTAGGAGGTAACCACTTTATTCCAAAACATCATAGATACAAAGCATCATAATTCTAAACCATCATTCAGAAAAAAATAATGGTGCTAAAAATCCTAGAATTAGTTGAACATACACAAGTTAGATTAGGATTTGTAGTTTCGAATTAACGATGCTATGAAGCTATAAGGCCTCAGAGTATCATGCAGGGCTTGAAATCAGGAGGCATGACCCTCCCAAATCTACTTGGGACCCAGGGTGGGTCCAGTCAGATACCTTGTAAGTATATATATGTAACGTAATTTACTTTAGATTATCTAAAGCTTTTGTTTTGATTTATTTGAAAAATGTGTAGCAATTTAAAGATTGCTAGAGTGATCTCTAAATTTTGGTTACATATCAATGATTGCAGAATATTCATGCGGCAATAACTTTTCCCATTTTGACGAAATGTGATGACAGAAGTTTGGTAATAAATAGCTAGCTGTTTGCCATGACCGGGCATTTAGAATTCATTCTAGTGACTTTTCAGGATATTACAACAAATACTGGCAAGGCACCCCATGGAAACAATTAAAGTGACCTGATAATTTTGAGTCAAATTCTGACCCCCCTAAATAGCTTGCCATATTTTGAACACTTATACCATGGTTATCTTAAAGGATTATGCAGGATGACCCAAACACACCAAATGAAACCTAGGAGGAACCATCATCATTATGAAGGGAGATCTTCGGGATGACCAAGCATAACCCAATCTGAACTAACATGGCTCAAACTTCCCAAGAAGTAGTATGACATGGAATAACCTAAAAGGAACTAGAAAGGATTTACCTGGTTGACAACATTCCTCAGGACAGGTGAGGATGACGTGGGATAACCTAAAAGGAACTAGAAAGGATTTACCTGGTTGACAACATTCCTCAGGACAGGTGTGGCACTGACAACACCCACTAGCTTCTTGCTGAAGGTGTTGGAGGAGGAGGAGCAATAGGAACCACAAGAGGTGAGGAAGATGGTGGCCAACATGGAGATGGTGGTCAGGACCAAACTCCCCGCGTAATATCGTACTAGAGGAGAAAATTCATGTAATCATGAAACTGTAATTCTATTGATAGTGTTACAAAGGACAAAACATGCTGCATAAAGACAGATTTTCTTTAGTTTAACATTTTTCTCCTGTTTTATGGATATCTTTGAATAATTTGAATCTGGAGCTTGAGGTTCAAAGGTAAACTTTTTTTGAAAAAAATTAGTAACATGGTAACTACATGATCTGTGTCATAATGTTGGTATTTTAGTATATGAAAAAGTTAAATTTCCAGAAATATGATCTAATCCTTAACTTTGGCCAATGGAGAGTAACACATGGTCTAGCAACATTGCAGCATAAGTTATGGGCTAATGGTGTTGAGAAAATATTATTAAACATTATAATATATGAAGATGACTGACAATCCAAATGATCCAAGCTAGGTATGGAAGTTCTGTGATGAGATTGAACCCATTTTGTCAACAGACAATGAAGAAGCCTCACGAAAGGTTACTCTACTCAGTGTAACCACAGGCAGCCAGAGTTCATTAAGACTCATATATATACAAACCTGTTACTTTTTTACCTAGAGTAAATAGACTAAGCATTATATATTAATATTTTGGGTGTTGAAAATATAAGGGGTGATATTTCTTGACTCACCCACGAGAGGTATGGGTCCGCCATTCGCTGGAAGTGAAGTAAAGAGTGTGAAGTAGCAGCTGATGAGGACGCCCATGGCAAAGAGGTGCATTATCAGGCGACTGAAGAAACTGTCAAGGGGCAGAGCATAGGAAGCCAACACCACCATCAGGATGGCTGGTAGATTGAGCAAAGATTAGAAATAATTCTAAAGCTTCTGTCATAACAGGTGCAACGAGAAACACAACCGTTTCATATGTTCATGAATGATAAATATTACCAAGTTATGATTTTTCATGAGGATTGGGGAAAATCTAAGGTATGAGAATGTCCAGGAGAGGACAGTTACCAAGAGTATGTCAGTTGTAAAAATAATACTGACTACTGTGGCAAGCTCTAATTCAAAGGCAGCCCTTCTCCTTTCCCAGCTCCTCACTTGCTCAGCTACATGCATCACCTAGTCCCTTACCATACCAGCCATACACCTCACCTTGTTTTTTACCTTGCCAGCCTGATATTTCATCCAATTCCTCACCCAGCCAACCCTATACCTCACCTAGTTTGTCACCTTGTCACTCTGCACCTCACCTAATGTAGAATGCGTGATGTAGATAGCATGAGCCCTAGCCCGTCGTTTGACAGTGAAAGTGAAGTTGATCTCAACAAAAGGATCATGATCGTCAAGGCTCGTCACTGTCCTGGTGGCTGCCACCTTGACTAACTCCCATAGGTTGTTCTCTTCGAAGTTATCCATCATTACCTGCAGGAGATGAGCTTACTGTGACACATACACATAGCTTTGCTGGTAGTTGACTGTGGTTACAATCAAGAGAACAAGGATGGTGAGGTTTAGCTCACTCAAGGAAGTTTATTCTTTTGTGAAGGCACACTAGAGGCTCTGAGGAACATAGGTTAGGGTATGCTGAGAAAAATTAATACCAACACAGGAACTTGGCAAATCAAGAGGGCTAAGATGAATTACATATAGTTGTGCATATGTTTAGAGAAATATATTGCTGTTATGATACACAGAGGGTTCTACTGCTATAATGATAAATGAGACGACACATGATTACATTGAAACAAAGGGTGTTCTAAACCGAAAATAGGATCTTTAGATGCACAGGCAGCTATACTGAAGCACAAGTAGCCTCTGCTGACTTGCACTCAGCTTTACTCTCTAACAGAACAGAGGTATGCTCACACATTAGTACCTTGAAAAGATCACAATTACTGATTACAATAGAAGAATAAATGTAAGGTTAAGTGGATGTAGTTGCGGATTGCATCACTTACCCCATCTGTGTCATTCATAGGCATGACCTGAATGTCGATCTGCTCGCCATGGTGGGTCCAAGAGCCCATACGGATCACACACTCGTGTTGGTCGCTGGGCCACAAGGTCAGGTCGAGGTCGCACTTGATGATCATGTGGGAGGGAGGAAACCAATACGTCTGGCCATTGCTCATGACCAGTACCGGAACGGCGCCGAATGGATGGACGTTAGAACCTTCGGCACTTTGGCGATAAGGTCTCATTAGTAGAACTAGGTTGGCCTTCTAAACATTCAAATTAGTTTATATAATTGAAATATGATCGCCATGGCATGTAATTAGTCTGTAATCGTGGAGAAAGAGTGGGTTAAAGAGGAACAAGTGTTTTTTCTTTATTCAGGGAGACAGTTGTGTAGCAGGGAGATACTGATGGCTTGGCCTCTGAAGTAAACCCCTAGGGATCTTTTCAAACGCTACGCCATCATACGCAAGAGTCGTAAAGTCATTCAAGGGTCGTTCCATCGTGCTCAAGGAGGTAGTATAAGTGATAATTGGTTATGGTAAACCAGACAGTACAAGTATTAACTAGCTATGGCAAACCAGACTGTACAAGTCATAAGCTATGGTACATTAAACAGTCTTATACTCGCAACTAATTTCATATTTTGAACTGTGTGATGCTCCAGCACTACGGGATGAAATGTAAATAATGTATCATTTTCCTTTATTTCCGTAAATTTGTTGTGTCCTTTGTCAGTAGCATAAACGTACTTTACGTGGGAAGAACATTACCTGTTAAAGACGGTAATGTCCGGCATCCATATGTCGTCGTCATCGAAATGTAGACGGTTGATGTTGACGTAGTTCTTGGGTTCCCATTGCAGGTGTTCGTCCATCCAGCTCTGTGGGACCCCAGACCATTATTATAGCTACCACTTTATCATTTTCTTGAGAATCTGAAATGAACAGTTCTTCAGCAGGAGCCAACAAGACTGATGTTATTCCCTTCTTTTTCGAGGTTGCTTGTTAGTTTTATAGGTGGAAATAGCAAGAGTTTATACGTACCAGAAAAAGATGAAGAATTATTGTAGAATTGGAGGTGACTAAAGATGAGCCTAAAGCAGACTGAAGTTAACAGGGACATGTTTACCTTAATTCGTTAATAAAATTATAGGAATAACACACAAGATTAAAACAAACGAAATAAGGAATAAGGGCATGCATTGAAGGAGTTGACATGCAATTCTAGAAGGGACTATGAACGGGGCCAACAAATAAGACATCAGTAGCTCGGGAATGGCTATTGTGAAGGATAATAGTATGGAGAGTTCATAACTACCAAGGAAAGTTTGAAAAGAATAGGTAAGGAGTGGGTGGCAATGTCAGTACCATTAATAATGCTCTGACTTTTCAAAAAAGTAATGCTGAAAATTATTTGCATGTTGCTGAACAACAAAATAAATTTAAATGTACATAAAAGGAATCACATCCCAGGATGGTCAACGGTGGAATATTTATACTTTCCAGATGCATTCAAAAATTCCGAACAGTTTTCTTTACACCAGGACAAACTTCCACGTCGTGAATTGCTTATTGGTAAAGTATATTCAGTAGAGAGGTATTAAATAACCATCACCGAGTATCCTGGGACAAAAGAATAAAACCCCGACATCTGGCGGAAGGATCTGTCATCAACGACACGTGAAAAGGTTTGGAGTGTTCTTTGTTCTGCGTCAAGGATCGCCATGCTGTGCTTCATCGTCACTTCTCCTTTTTCACCATTATAAGTGTGCACCTGTTAGATATATCTGGGCGATATATTTCATTTCTTGACACTCCAGACCCCTGGATTCGACCAGGAGACAACACGAGGTGAGTTCTACTCGGACCAGGAGACAACACGAGGTGAGTTCTACTCGAGTACTTTGGACAAATGTCGATACTAGGTCATATTTAGCTTATACCAGACGACCTACAGTGTAAAACAAGCTTGAAGTTCCTGATATAAGATTAGATATGCATTGTTGATTCACATGTAGATGATTTACAAGAAGTTTGGTTAAATACCCAATGTAAATAAAGCCTTTAAAGACCGGTGCAGGGATTGGTGTTTAAACCTGGAATTTCGTCCATGTACAAAATATACTTCTGATTTGTGGTTGGTTGAACGGTGAACGACCCATGAACGCGGCTTAGTCAGCTTCTTATATAAGGTTAAACTTTCCAGTGATGGTAGAACCATAAAATCCTGAGCTAAGTTGTATTTGTCCACGCAACAGAGTGTGGGAACAACCAAACCAGCGTTTGGTCAGATTGTCTCTCAGTTATTCATTTCTTCGTACTCATTTTTTCCGACTGGGTGCTGAAGCAACCCCCATGTGAGTACGACAAGAACCACCCTTAGGCAAGTCTAGCCATATTGCTCAAGGATCGTACCGTCGTGCTTATAATCACTGTTAGTAACAGCAGTCTATTGGTGGGGGCTTGGTTCAGACCCGGGGGACAGCCAGTCTCTATCAGACATGTAGTCCAATAAAGGCTTATGTATGATAGGTACAGCTTAAAAAAAAGGAAAAATAAAGTAGCTTGTCTACGACTCTGATCAATCCAGTCGCAAAATAATGCCTACATCGACCACAATGAACGATGATTTTTAGTCTACTGGCAATGAAGAGAGATGGCGCTCTGGATCGTGGATTCCCCATTCTTGTTTGAATACGTTTCACTTGTGACGTATAGTTACGGTTCACGGGGTGCCTTGCAAGGTTTGTAGATACTTAGTTGATTAATTTATTGAAAAATTTCGAAGAGCTCCTCCCGGCGCGCGGTTGGCAAGATGGTGACTGTTTGCCAAACATTTTGATTTCACGTTGCGCCACAATGGGGGAAAATGACGCCAAATTTCGCCGAATAAGACGTAATGGCTAATCTGGCTTAAATTTCAAGATTGCCCTACTTTTTTTTTTTTTTAAACGGAAACATTTTTCATGATAGAAATTGAGAGATTTAGAGACAAAATAACACGCATTATATTAATTTCATTCTTAACAGGATCCACCTATGATTCCATTAAACTGCACATATCCATGGTTCCTCCTGATCCCCGTAATTTCGATCCTTGCTTTTAATTAAGACAAACATTAGGATGTTCTCTGTCAGGAAGAGAATGGTCCTGTGCTGAATGGTCCAGATGTAGATTAGTTTAATTAAAAAAGACGAACTATGTTGATATGGTGATTCCTGGCAGTCGACTGAATGCCAGACACGTAATGGCATCGACATACAATTACTTGTACTGAAATTCTTGGAATGGTCGTTTTGTGGATGAGTAATCTTCAAAATTACTGGGGCTTCCTAACTCCTCATTAGTGGGGAAGTGAGAGGACCCATTATCACCATCGAGTCTCACCAGAAACGTGGGTCGTAAATCTTATTGTGAAATGTGGACTGTAAGATCGTCAACTTCTTGTGAAGCATGGCTTTTAAGTCTGCGGACATTTAAATATGAAACCAAGAATGTGAGCCTTGCTCGTTGTACGAGCTCCTGCAGGACACTGGTAAGATATTGGGACAGTGGAGGCTATAGGTACAAGCTGGGGTTGTGGAATTAATTGTAGCTGGACTTAAAGGCGGCATATATAGCTGGCAAGGTTAGTCGGATTGGAGGAACTTTCGTGCATTACTGCTCTGGGCGCTCATCACTTAACTCGTTTGTTTGGTACTGAAAATTTTGAAAATGATAGTTTCCCCTGTTAACTTAGACCACGTATCGTAATCATTTTGGTACAGACACGAGTAAATAAAAAGGAGTACGCTCACTCACCATAATGGACCAGCCTGTAACGGACAGTTCCTGACGCGCGTCGTCCTGTGGGTGAAAATAGTATTTTAGTGTTATAATAATTATTGACATGCCAAATTTGCATGTAGCGGGGATTAAGGTGCATGTTTTCTGCTGTTGATAAGATTAGATGTACAAGATAGGATAACGGAAATGCTTGGTGAATACAGTGAATGAAATTGTGGACAACTTGCTGGTGAATATGCGGTATGTATTTATAATGTTTGCGTGTTTGTAGAGCCGTGTCGTGAACTTTCTTGACCTATGCAGAGATTTTTTTTCCTTTAGGCAGAGCTAACGGATGGTACTCATTATAGGAAGGTCGTGCGGGTCCTTTGTATAGGTTTTTGCAGTCAAAGGCCGCACTACTTCCAGAAGCAGGGAAATGTAGACTTCTTTGGAGTGATAAAGTTCTTTGACAGGCTAAAGCCTCGCCAAGGTGACTTTTCACCCGTATCTGATATTTGTAGTATTTGTAATGTTTGAGCGTAGGGTATTGTGACCACATACTGATCGAACCTGGTAATGTTTAACTCGCCAATTTGGTCGAAAATGTGGGAAATTTAAACCATGTATGCAAATCTATGGTAGGTGACTTGTATAGCTTCCTTTGTGCAGTGTAAAACCTACATCGCTGAGACTTTGATAAACAAAAATGATAGGATAAAACTCAGGCACCAAGTCCAAAATATTTTATGACATTTCGATGGACATCGTAAGGTTCCCTTGGGTAGTTTGTAGCGAACAGTACCTAATTATGGTGCAACACCACACATGAAATATGTAGATGAATTGGTATCTTAATTTCTAGTAATTGGTAATTAGCGTGACTGATAAAATGTAGATATATAGCACATATCAGAAATTCAAAGAAACTATATTTTATATGTGGAAAATGTTTAATGTAAATACTGAGACCTGTTGTAGGTATATTTGACAGGAATATATGTCTGTTATTTACTCAAACTAATGGTTCATATGCCTAACCACAGACAAGGCATGATAATGTAATAGGACTGCACTTTTTTTTAACTTTTCTGCTTAAAATGTTTGAAACATACTCAGAATTATACCGTTCGTTAGATTAATTGAAAGATGTTAGATTATTATAAATGTGTGGTTTAAAGGTTTCGCAGTGTATTAAAGATTTTTAGAAACTTTATAACCAATTACAATAGACATGTATGTTGTACACCACAATTGACCTTGCTTGACGTATTAGTTATGACAAGTGTTTCCCACATATGAAGCAGTAAAGTTTAAAATGTGCGCCAGTCAACCTGCGGCGTTCTTTGGCTGAACATACATAGTAACTACATTTACGAAGACTGAGTCACTGAGTCAGGGTTGGGTCAAAACGGTACTGACCATGCTGATATGATTGACCGAGAGGGCGATGAGGACGGTGGTGTTGTGCTTGGGGTCAGTCACCGGCCGCGCCTTACTGTTGTACCCTTTCATGGTGTCCTCGTACAGACGGCCGATCCAGTTGTCCGTCAGCGCCTCCGCCTGGCCCACCGAGTTCTTGCCTGTGGGTCGTTAGCAGGGGTTGGGTTGCAGAACACATGATCATGAACACACAAGCTGGTAATTCCCGAGTGTTGGAGATTTATATACAGTTGCACCTGCCCATATCTGCTAGCTGGCGTGTACAAGGGCCGCTTAGGGTCAAGCTCGTAATCATGTCCCAATCCGGGTTGCGGTAGATGGTCCACAGTCAGCCCACCTGTTCATCCAACCCAAAGGGTTGGTCGATGAATTGGGCAGCCCACTTGTTCATCCAACCCGAAGGATTGGTCGATAAATTGGGTACCCACAGCAGTGCTGCTAACAGTAGCTGGGAAATCTCGACTCCTTTGGAGTGAATTTCTTTAACGAGACTACTCCCAGTGATACAGCCTCGCCAAGGGAGCAGTAACCACTTCATTATATTATTGACTTTACGTAGTTTGCTGTTATTGTATGGATGATAATATGTTGTTAACTCTGCGTAATTTTGATACAATGTATATTTCCTACATGGCACATAATTCGACCCACCTACCACTGGTGCGGTTATCTTTATATCAAATTATAAGAACAGGTAGCATTAATAAATTGTTAACCAGATTTTCGGTTATGTATTCTAACAAAGTAATTAGTAAGGTATTGCGGATAAGTTAAACACCATTAAAGAAATACTTAGGAAGTATGATTACTTAGTTGTTTGAAGAGAAATGGTAGAAGAAAATTGCTAGTTTCTTCGTCATTAGGAACAGCAGTAGATTACGAAAAAGAAAAAAACTATATAATCCAGTTGCATAAAACGGAGTAAATGTTATACTGGTTATAAGATATAATAGTCTGTCCTTTTTGTAAAGACATTGGTCATTTCTTGGAATAAAATCGGCTGGGGATATGGAATCGACATGACAAACTTTCTCTGAAATTCTGGTTTGACAGTATACAAGAATTTAACCAATGTGAAATCTCAGTAACTCCCGGAAATTACTTCATCGTAAATTGTAAGGCGACGAATTGTAAGCTTTGCCGGAAAACAAATCATGCCATCTAAGGTATTTTACCTCCAAATGGGAAGAGACCTTCCATGCATTTTGAAGCCTTAGGTGGATATTACGTCATGAAAGTGTACAGTTTTGATTGCCTGAATTGTGTAATAAATTGGCATTGGACTGGTAAAGTGAGGTTGTGGGGCCGATTAGCCTAACCTAGCCTGGTTATCACTGTCAACAAGTGTGCTGACGTACTTAAAGAAGCCTTCCACATGGGGGAATGTCTCGTGGTTTCTTCTCATGTAGGTCGAACTAGATACATACCTAGTCCGGGCGTCAGGCACACACACACCAGCAGCAAGATGGCGAAGAAACTCATCGTCCCTCGTCGTTTATATGTATATTAGTTTCATCAAATCGCAGTAAGGGTTAAGTTCGTCGTAACGTGTGAATAAGATGACTGAGTGTCAGAGCGGTCATGACTCTCTGCTGCTGTTGCCAATTCATATACTCATGGAGTTTTGCTGCCAACCCATATACTATATTGTTTCCACGGGAACCCAGATAATGATTCCTATGATAGGGTTTCATAGAGGACATTATTCCATCCTATCGCACCCGATTTTGGACCTTGATATGGCTTGCCTTTTCACCGACCTATCTTATCTCCCGGTCAACTTGGGAATCTGGTCCACTGATTATGCGTGGCGCATCAAACACCGCCTGACATTATGTCTAGGAACATTTAACATCACCAAACATCCTGTCTAGGATCATTTAATATCGCTTATCATCCATCCTGGGAAGATTTAATATTGCCTAATTTTCTAAGAACATTTAACTTCTCTTAATATCCAATGTAGGAACGACATTTAACATCACCTAACATCCTGACTAGGACCATTTAACATCGCTTAATTTCCTAAGTAGGATCGACATTTATCACCAAACATCCTGTCTAGGACCATATAACATCGTCTATCCTGTCAAAGAACGACATTTATCACGAAAAATCCTGTCTAGGAATGACATTTGTCACCTAACATCCTGTCTAGGAATATTTATCACCTAGCATCCCGTCAAGGAAAGACATTTATCACCTAACATCCTGTCTAGGAACGACATTTATCTCCTAGCATCCTGTCTAGGAACGACATTTATCAGCAAAATACCGGTCAAGGAATCGAATTTGTCACCTAACATCCTACCTAGGGCAACATTTTTCACCTAACATCCTGTCTAGGAATGACATTTATCTCCTAACATCCTGTCTAGATATGACATTTATCATTTATCACCAAGCATCCTGTCTAGGAATGACATTTATCACCTAACGTCCATCTAGGAATGATATTTATCCGACTTTTTTTTTTTTTTTTTTTTTTTTTTTTATGTTGAAGGCTCCAGTCACGGACAAGAGTCCACAAC
>JAYMFT010038001.1:0-15724 GCA_038088735.1 Panulirus argus | reverse complement strand
CTGTATCATCGGCGAACAACAATTGACTCACTTCCCAGGCCCTCTCATCCCCAACAGACTGCATACTCGCCCCTCTCAACAAGACTCTTGTATTAACCTTCCTAACCACTACATCCATAAATAAATTAAACAACCATGATGACATCACACACCCCTGCCGTAGACCGACCTTCACTGGGAACCATATACTCTCCTCATTTCCTACTCGTCCACGCGCCTCACACCCTTGGTAAAAGCTTCTCACTGCTTCTAGCGGCTTACCTCCCACACCATATATTCTTAATACCTTCCACAAAGCATCTCTATCAATCCCACCATATGCCTTCTCCATATCCATAAATGCCGCATACAAATCCATTCTTCATAGCAAACATCCGATCCACACATCCTCCACCGCTTCAGAATCCACATTGCTCCCCTTCAATCTAATGCCCAGTACATGCCTTCACCCTCTCAATCAATAGCATCTCATACAATTTAACAGGTACACTTAACAAACTTATGCCTCTGTGTTCTCAGCACTCACCTTTATCCCCTTTGCCTTTATGCAGTAGCACTATACATGCAGTCTGTCAATCCTCAGGCAACTCACCATGATCCATGCATACACTGAATATCCTTACCAACCAATCAACAACACAAGTCACCCCCTTTCTTAATAAATTCAATTGCAGTACCATCCACTCCCGTCTCCTTGCCTCACTTCATTTTCCGCAAGGCTTTCACAACCTCTTCTCTTTTCACCAAACCACTCTCCAACCAAACATCCTTACATCTGCCGCTCAATCATCAAAATACTCATTCCATCGCCTCCTCACTCCATCACTAACCGTTAACACTTCCCCTCTTGCCCCCATCACCGATGTTCTCATTTCTTTTCATGCCTTTCGCACATTATTACCTCCTTCCAAAACATCTTTTTTTTCTTCCTAAAGTTTAATGATACTCTTTCACACTCTCATTTGCCCTCTTTTTCAACCCCTGCATCCTCCTCTTGACCTCCTGCCGCTTTCTCTTATACATCTCCCGGTCATTTGCACTCCTTCCTTGTAAAGACCGCCTAAACACCTCTCTTTGCTCTTTCATAAGCAATTTTACTTCTTCCCACCACTCACTACTCTTTCTAATCTGCCCACCTCCCACCTTTCTCATGCCACATGCATCTCTTGCACATCGCATCACTGGTTCCCTAAATGCACCCCATTCCTCACCCCCTCCCCTCACTCCATTTGCTCTCACCATTCTACACTCTATCTCCGTTGGCATTTCTTCACACAAGTCTCCTTTCGAAGCTCACTTACTTTCACCACTCTTCTTCCCAACATTGTTTTCTCTTTCTTTAAAACCTCTACAGATCTTCACCCTCGCCTCCACAAGATAGTGAATCAGACATTCCACCAGCTGCCCCTCTCAGCACATTCACAACCAAAAGTCTCTTTTAAACGCCTATCAATCATACTTAATCTAATAATGTCCATTGACCGTCTCTCTTACTCGCATACGAATACTTGTTTATATCTCCTTTTGAACCAGGTGTTCCAAATCGCCAGTCTCTTTTCGGCACACAACTCCTCAAGCTCTTCACCATTTTCATTCATAACACTAAAAACCCCATACCCCTCAATTATACCCTCAACTGCCAATTTACTTACTTACGCATTTAAATCACTCATCACTAATACTCTGTCCCATGCACCAAAACTGCTGACACATTCGCTCAGCTGTTCATGACCAGGTGCATCAGCACCGGTAACCACCTGCCTCCCACCATCCACTTTCAGTCTTTCTCCCATCAATCTAGAATTTACTGCCTTTCACTCTATCACACGCTCCCACAACTGCATCAAGAGTAGTGCTACTTTTTCCCTAGCTCAAGTCTTCTCACAAACCTCTGACTTTACTTCGAAGACATTTCCAAACCATTCTTCCCCTTTTCCCTTGAGCTTCGTTTCACTCAGAGCCAGAACATCCAGGTTTCTTTCCTCAAACATACTACCTATCTCCCCTTTCTTCTCATCTTGGTTACATCCACACACATTCAGACACCCCAATCTGAGCCTTCAAGGAGGATAAGCACTCCCCGCCTGGCTCCTTCTTCTGTTTCCCCTTTTAGAAATTGAAAATACAAGAAGGGGAGGGTTTCCAGCCCCCTGTTCCCGCCCCTTTTAGTTGCCCTCTATGACACACAGGGAATACGTGGGAAGTATTCTTACACCCCTATCCCCAGGGGATAAATAAAATCATTAATTACTGGCTTTAATGACCTTCAAACAATATTGGAACCCCAGGTTGTTTTCAGCATTAGAAATAGTAATTATACTTAATTTATTAAGTAAATCTAGTTCCATCAGGAAAGTATCAAAAATTGCAGGTAGTAACTCAGGGTATTTTTTTTATTTCCCCCCTTTTCTTTAAAAAGTAATATGATGTATGAAATGTTTCTGTGCTTGAAATAATCACAGAAAGTATCTCGTAATGCTTCCCCAGCTGACAGACACATGATAAGTATGAAATTAATAATAACACAATATTTTTAAATTTTGATAATTGATTACAGGCCTTAATGACTGAGAAACACTTTCAACACCAGACTCTAATCAGCATGAAAAATAGTCCTTGTATAAGACTTTTAAGGAAATCTAATACCTTCTGAAAAATACCAAAGTTTGCTGGCAATAGTTTAGGTTATTTTTTATCTCAAAAACTTTATCTTTTAAAACTATTATGTATCATAATGAAATGGATTTGTACTTCAAATAATCTTGGAAAATATCTTATAATGTTTCCCCTGGCCAACAGATAAATGATAAATACGAGACGAGTAATGACACAGTTTTCTTAAAATGTAATAACTAGTTACAGGCCTTAATGACCCCAAGCAGTGTTTCAACCCCTGATTTGTATTCAGCATCAAAAATGTCTTTATTATGAGGTTTTCATTCAAGTCTCATACCCTCAAAACATACCAAAAATTGCAGGTGATAGTTCAAGGTATTTTCTTGCCCCAAAAATTTTCATTTTGAAACTCTAATAGAACATAATGAAGCACTTCTGTACTTGGAATAATCTTAGAAAATTCCCCATAATGCTTCCCCTAGCTGACAGTTACCTGTTAGATATGAAACGAATAACTCAATCTTCTTGAAATGAAGTCATAAATTACAGGCCTTTAAGACCCCCAAACAATATATCAACTCCAAATTTGTATTCTGCATGATAATAGTCCTTATACTGAGGTTTCCGTGGAAATATAGTACCCTCCAAAAAATACCAAAAATTGCAGGTAATAGTTCAAGGTATTTTTTAGTGCAAAAAAAATTTTTCTTTTAAAGCTATAATATAACATAATGAAACACTTATGTACTTGAAATAATCATGGAAAATATCTGTAAGTGCTTCCCCTAGCTGACAGATACCTGATATATACGAAACAAATATTGACACAGTCTGCTAAAAGTATATTCTTTAATTAAAGGCTCAAATGACCCCCACACAATATTTCAACCCAAGCTTTGTATTTGTCATGAAAAATAGCCCTTATGCTGAGTTTTTAGAAGCAAATGTATAGCTATCTACAAAATACAAAAAGTAAGTAATAATTAAAGGTATTTTTCAGCCCAAAAACATTTTCTTTTAAAACTGTTCTATAGCATGCTGAAGAAATATAAAGCCAGAGGAAAAAAAAGCAAAACCATTAAAAAGCAGCAAAAATTTGATACATTCAGAGGAAAGGACTAAAATGCATACGAAATCTGTTGAAGAGAACAATGGGCGGAGAATTACAGGAGCAATACTGGCAGCCATTCATATAAAGGAAAAGACAAAAGCATATACAGAATGTATTTATTCAATATTAACAACTGTTCAGGATGAGAAAAGAACTGACACACACACACAGACTGACGACACTAGAGGGCAGCGAAGTTTAGAAGGATCAATTTTGGCAGCCAATCAAAAGAGCATAAAGAATAATGGAGAGGACCACAGACCCAGGGTGACAGAGACAAAGGTACACATGAATTAAGTGAAGCGCTCAGTAGAATAAAATGCACTGCTATAGATGAAACAATCAAGGAAGTAAACGGGCAAGTTAATGGAAGGTTTAGAAAATTAGAGACCATACAGGACCAGTGCTTGCTTGCTAAAAGAGAGATTTTAGAGAAAGTTAGAAACAAAGAGGTTGATACTTCCACATTGAGGGTTTTAGATGAGAAGTGGGTGGCACCAACATCAGAAAAGTTTGTAAAACAAGAGGTTGACAGAAATAAATCTGATTATTTTTGGGTGGAAGAAGATTGTACACCAGATAAGGAAGAATGGGAAAAATGAGGAAGTGTGTATTTAAAGACTGCTGGAAGTTGTGGGACCTCCAAGAGCAATTATAACCAAGACGTAAGGGGCAACCAGTTATGGTTATGTTTGACTTGGTGTCGTCAAGCTAGGGAGTACTTAGGAAAGCTAAGAACCTTAAAGGCATGTTGGACTTCAGTGGGATATTCATCAGATGTGACAGATCCAAGGTAGAGATAGGGAAAAGCAAAGAGCACAGTCAAAAGGCAAAAGAAGAGACCTTATGTATAACAAGAGGATAGAGCAGCATTGCTACAGTCGCAGATAGGGCAGGAATGTTAGGAGGTGGTAGTGTCAGACTGAAAGTGATGTATTCAAATGTTGATGGATTTATAGTTAGTGGTAAAGAGCTGAATTCAAGAAAGAGATAAGGGAAACTGCACCTTATATTATCAGAGTTGTGGAAACTAAGCTTACCAAAGAAGTAAGTTCTCACCTGTTCTGGCCAGAGGGGTACATGAATGCAAGAAAGTAAAGAGAAGGCAAAGGAAATATTGAAGATTGCCCAATCAGACATTACATAACAGGAATAGTAACTGAAGGGAGGAAGAGCATAGTGGTGTTATTATTCTGCAATCCTCCAAAGAATTGCTATGATCTGGAACAAATATGCACTGATACCATTGAAGGATGGTACATGAAGCAGTGAAACACTTACTTCTTAAAGAAGCTTAAGTAGTTAATGGGGAAATTCAGTTATAAAGAGACAGGCTGAGAATTTGGATTCTTGTGGTGATAGAGAATCATGGAGATACAGGTTTTTAGAGTGTATACAGGAAGATTTTCCTATACCAATATGTCAGGGAGCAACTAGGATACACCATCATTGCTAGATTTTATCTACAGATATACTAGCATGGATATTAGAACATTATAAATGATGAATTAGTTGGAAAAGTAATTATGTAATGCCCAAGTAAAACTTGACATTTAAAGATCAGAGATGAGACAGAATATAAATAGGAGATATATTCATGGAAATTACACAAACCTCAATAGTTTTACAAGTAATGTGGATTGGTAAATGAAGTTCTGTAGCCAGGAAGCAAGGCTTTGTGGTGAGAGAGAACAGAAAGAAAGAGGAAGGAATGGTTTAATGAAAGAAGTCGTAAAACAAAGGAACTTCAAGATGTGCAGTGGCAAAGATGTATTAGAACATAGAATGTGTATAACTGGATAAGAAAGGAGGAATAAAGAAGAGTTGAAAAGAATGTTGTGGACAAGGCAGGTGAAAATCCAAAACTTTTTCAAACATTCATCAGTAGTCAAACAGGCTAAGGGATTCAAAGGGAAAAGTTGAAAAGGATAATGTGGTGATATGTGGGGATCTGAATAACAATTTCAAAAGTGTTTTCAATGTGGAAGACACTGTAGCCCCAACACCAGTGAGATGGCAAGGAAAGGAGATTTTTGGAAATCCCTGAGATATCTAAAAAAGATATTAGCAGAATACCATCAAAGGTTCAAGGCCCTGATTAAATTAAAGATATGTCCAAATGTCACTGGATAGAGGCAAAGTCACAAGGGATTGGAAAAAGGCGAACATCATACAGTACCTGTGTATAAGAAAGGAGACTAGGGACAGGCATTGAATTACAGTGTCCAGAAAGGATTATTAGAAAGCAAGTGTATGATTTATACAGAGGAGAAATATCATAAATGTGAGACAGCATTGTCTTACGAAAAGGTCATGTGTAACTAACCTCGTAGAGTTCTACGAGAACTCCCAAACAAAAGGGAAGGTTGGGTGGACTGTCTGTATCTGGAATGCCAGAAAGCATTTGACACTGTAACCACATGGAAGGCTGATCTCATGGAAGGCTGGCTCACAAGGCAGGAATAAGGGGGAAACTCCTACGATAGATTTAAGATTATTTCAGTGGGAAGGAACAAAGGATGCTTGTTAGATGAGCCTTTCCCATGTGCGTTGAGGTGACCGGCAGCATTCTGGGACCATTACTCTTCTTGATCTATGTTAATGACTTGCCTAAAGGTGTGGAATCCTACTGAATATGTTTATAGATGATACAATGGTCAAGAGGGAAGTGAAAAGCAAGGAGGATTGCATGAGCTTACAAAGGGGACCAAAACAGACTCCATAGGTGATCTGAAATGTGTTTGGTGAAATTCAGCCTCAGCAAATGTGAAGTAATGTGCATGAGGAAAGTGAAAGATTGCCTGAGTATGTTTATTACCAAGAAGGAAATAAGCCTCAGGAGTCCCATGTTAGCAAAAAGAGTTAGGGAAACAAACTGTTTGCAGGCAAATATCTGGGCAGCTGTCAGGTGTGTGGATAAGGAAATATTTAGCAAGCTCTTTGTATTCCTACATAAGGTCAAAACTAGAACGTGCTTCTCAGATTTGTTAACAGCAGGTAAAGAAGCACAAAGAGTTCATAGAGAAGGTCCAGAGGAGAGGGCAACATAGATGGTACTAGCATTAAGAGAGCTAATTTACAGGGAAAGGCTCAAGGTTTTAAATTTACTCATCTTGGAAGAGAGAAGACTGAGGAATGACTTGATTACAGCATTTGAGTTATTAAAAATTATCGATGATATGAATAGTGAACAGTTCTTCAAGAGATGTAATGAGAGAGTTACCATAGGACATAACATGAAAATAAGTAATAAACATATTAATAAGGATATTAACAGTATATGTGGTGGATGATGGAACAGAATGACTGGGGACATGGTTAGTGTAGGTAGCATTCATAGATTTATGAGTTTGTATGATAGTAGAGATTGGTTTAGATATAGGGACTTATGAGAGTAAAACTCCCAACCGTAGTATACAAATAGGTATTTAGGACTTATGAGAGTAAAACTCCCAACCGTAGTATACAGATAGGTATTTACATCATAGTCATGAACTCAGAGTTCAATCAGTTGAGGGTATTCAGAAGGTATGCAAAGAGGAAAGAAGGTGAAAAGAATGAGAGTATAAACATTACAAGAAGTCTTTCCAGAATGTTCAAGGGACTGTTTATTGAAAAGAAATACCCAAAACGCAGAGTACATATTGATAACAGTTGGCAGGGATGGGAATTAGGAGCAATTTCTGAAGTTGTTCAATGGACTTTGAGGACAAGGATTTACACAGTCAAATGGACACCTGGACATGAAAACAGAGGTGCACAGGGATTTCAACAGGGCTGTAGAAAGAATGATATGCAACATCAGAGACAGAATAGTTGGGAAAATTTATAATATGCTTAATGAAAGATTTAAAAAGGTGCAGAGCATTCATAATCAGTGCTTGTTAGCCAAAAAAAAAAGGTTAGAGAAAGCCAAAGACATGGAGGTAGACAAATTAACACTCAAGGATTTATCTGTAAGGTGGCTTGCACTAAAATTTTAAAATGATAAAGCGAAACAGGAGATTGATAAACATAAATCAGTGATGATTTTTGGATTGGATGATCATATTCCAAAGAGGATCAGATACAAAAAGAAGGAAAGCTGGTTAAAAGACTCCTAGAAATGTCAAACACATTTTCTGTGTTAAAAGAAAGGAGAATTGGTAGATATAATCAAGACACAGGGGGACAATCACATTCAGTTTGGAGTCATCTAGGTTTGAGGTATTAATACAGGATAGAAAACTTAAAGATAAGGAGGAATTCAGTAGAGTATTCATGACTGGTGAAAGACCAAGGAAAGAGAGCTAGAAATGCAAGAAATACAGTGAGAAAAGAAAAATAAGGAGACACAAAATTAGACCAGGGAGGGAACATTCCTGCTACTTCCTTAGAAACGTTAAGTGTTGGAAATGTAAGATTGAAAGTAACGTATACAAACGCAGATGGATTCGTAGTAAATGATAATGAGGTGGAATGCAAAGACTGAATCAGGGAATATTATCATAATATGATTGGAGTTGTGGAAACAAAATTTAAAAAGAGGTAAGATCTTACATATTCTGTGCAGAATGATACATAATAATAAGTTGGGAAAAAGAAGACTTGGGATGAAGAGGCTTGGCCCTTTGATGAGTGACAGCCGTAGATTTCAGGAGATACTGATAGATGGCCCATCCAGTCAGTATACAGTGGGTGTTGTAACAGTAGCAAAGAAATGCATATTGATGTTAATGATATATAATCATTCAAGAATTTTAATGACCTGGAGCAAATATACTGTAATAACAGTGAAAGAAGTTTCAAGATGGTACATAAAGTAGCAAAACACGCATTTCTCAAAGATGTTAAGGTACAAATAATGGGGATTTCATTTATGAAGAGATAATCTGGGGAATTTGGTTTCTCTTGGAGACAGAGAATATTGGAGACACTAGTTCTTTGAGTGTATACTGGAAAATTTAGCATTCCATCATGTCACTGAACACTCTAGAATCAGAAAGACTGATACACCATCATATACTGGATCTCATCCACACTTAGTAGCATGGATATTGAGGATAACTTATTTGATACACTGATTGCTTAAGTGATTATGTAATGCTTGAGTTTAATTTTGTGTAAAATGAGGATAAAGAAAGATGAACAATAAGATCTGACTCTTAGAGATGTACTCTTGGAAATTACACAGAACTCAACAATTTTTATGGTATCTTGAGTTGGGAAATGAACTCAGTAGCCAGGAACCAAGACACTGTAGTGAGAGGTTCAAATTTTTAGCTTTTGCCTGGGACAACTAAGGAAATCATTGTTTGTGCTTCCTGGAACTTTAAAATCCCTGTCAAAGAATAAAATGTCTATGGATTAAGAATTTTGTTTTGTTAGCTCAACCCAGGCTTTATGTTAGAGTACTTGATCTAAGGGAGGAGGCCTCTACCTTGGCCTACCTCCGTATTCTTTTAACTGGAAGAACTTAGGGGAAGGGAGCTTTGGTATTTGTCCTCCGACTATGTAAAATGGTACCTTAGTTTAGATGTGATAGTTCTTTCCTGTGTGGCTCTAGGAATTCCACCAGTTCACTGATTTAGGTAATACATTTTTTTTTTTACTTTCACTTTCAAGAAATGCTTTTTCTCAAACCCACCTCCCTCATGTGGATATGCTCTCATTTGCTGACAGACAGATCACAGAGGAGAGAAATGTAGGTTTTTTAGAGTTTTAAAACTTTTGCTCCTCAAGGCTGTGTCTGCTAGCAGTTTTTCCTCTTGTTCTTGCCCTACCTAGCCTTCCCTTGCTTTTTTGAAAATCCTTTTCTCAGAGCCTTTTTGTGGCCACCATGGGTTAGTGCCATGGCCTGTGTATAAAGTAAGGTATTTCTGTGATGTAGCTGGACAGTGGCATTGACTGGTGGCAGGTGCTGGATGGTTGAGTTTAGTCCATATTGTTCAAGCAATTGGCCATGATGATTTGTGAATTGGTCTATGAAGAATGAGTGAGATGGCTTTCACCATCAATATATAAGTGCTGTTGTGACCCAGACCCTGATATTCACCAAGGAATATCTGATTTGCTCATGGACATTGCCTTGTAGAGAAAAGGTTTTTCAAATAATTAAGACCTACATTTATGAAGGAAATGCCTCTGTCAGTACAGTGAATGTAAAGGATATGGACAAACATATTCACATTTATCTTCACACTTATTAATATTGCAAAATTACCTCCAGATAATAGCAGTCTCAGAAATAAGCACTTATAGCGATTGATATAACAGCAGCCACACAAATGTCAAAATATTGGCTGAGGAATTTAAACAAAGCCCTTGAACATTAATGCTTATGTGAAAACTCCTGGTGCTTGCTACATATAACTTCATGTGAAGACTCCCAGCATTTAAGAGTTAAGCTTTGTAAGCTGTCAGCATTCCTATACTCGTTTAGTTTATTCCAGCCATCCACCACCCCTTTCACTAAACCAGTTCTTGACATTCTTCCTAATTGACTTTTTGCCCAGATTTTTTTTATGGTTTTTGGTTTCTCTTTACTTCTTGAAGAACTGATCATCCAGTTGATTTTGAAATGTGAAAGCTGCTGTCAGGGTTTAAAAAAAGAAAAAATCTCTCTCTCTCTCTCTCTCTCTCTCTCTCTCAATGAATGGATGGACAGCTTTGTAGCCCTCAGCCTCGTATTGTAGCTCAGTCCTCTTAATTCAGGTACCGTCTTAGTAGCCTTTCTCTATACCATTTCAATTTTTTTCTATGATTTTTTTTTTTTTTTCTATGATAGCTGAGACGGAACGGGCAGCTATGGCCCTAATCAAGGCCATCCCATTAACGCTATATACATATATACCCTAGCCTGAGCCAGGTACCCATTTTATCGACCAAGCCCTAAGGGTGGATGAACAGCTGGGTTGACTGTGGATCTTCATACTTCTTTAGGTATGGTGACCCGACATTTGAGACATAATCTAGTTGAGGTCTGATATATGTTGTAAATAGTTTAGTGAACATGTTCTTATCCATGGACTTGATTGCAGTTCTAATACTTGCCAGCAGGTACTTTTCCTCTACACTCCTCTTCATGTGCAGTTCTGGTGACAGATTAGGCACACTGTTGACCCATAGATCTCTCATCACAATATCCTGTAATTATTTCCTGCTTGATAATTATCACACCAAGGCTTCCTTTTACTCTATCCCGTCTTAGCTCATTACCTTGGACTTACTTGGACTGAATCTTATAACTTCCATTTATCAGAACAACTTTGTAGTTTTTTCAGGGTCCCACTGCAAGCTGGTGCAAACATTATCTTTCCTTAAGCCTCTTATAATGTTGGCATCATCCATAAACACGTTTAGGTAGGAGTCCAGTCTTTCAGGAAAGTCATTTACTTACACCATGAATAGCAGTGGGCCCATGACCAGGACCTGTGGCATGCCACATTTGATTCCATCCCAGTTTGAAGATGTACTTCTTACCTGCTCCCTTCCACAAAGGTAATCATCTATGCATTGAAGGAGTCTGCCCTTATTCTTGTCTGCAACTCTGCAAACTTTATCAGCCTTCAATTGGATACCTTATCAACAACATTTTGGTGGCCCAGTAACACATAGTTTGCCCAGCCATCCCTTTTACCTGAGATGAAGCTCACCCTGTCCAAGAAGTCTAGAAGATTGGTAATGCATGACCTTTCTCTGAGATCATGTTACCTTTCAGTCTGACAGTTTCTTCTTTGCTTTCTGCTTATCTTTTCCAGTGTTTTAGAAAACACACTTAGTGTGTCAATGAAACTGACCTGTAGTTTTGCATGATATTGTGGTCTTTCTGAAATATAGGCACAACATTTGCTCTCCTCCACTACTTAGAAAATGCTCCTTTTTCTAGTGACCTATTGAACAATTTCTTGAGTGGCATAGCAAGTGCCTCTGCACATTCCATCATCATGAATTGGAAGACTTTATCACGACCATGGGCTTTATTTAGGTCAAGTTGTTTTGATAGTCTGATATATCACTGTGTTGGAGTTGCCCTTTGCCAGTGGCCTGTGCTGAGGTACTAATGGCTAAGATAATGGCACTGGAGTCCACCAGTCAGGCCAGGGAATAAAGAAGACGAGCAATTAAGGGTAATGGCTTCAAATGTTAATGAGATGACTGGTGAAAATAAAAGGAGAAAGCTTGTGGAGAATTTTAAGAGTTATAGTTTGGATGTGCTTGGGATTTGGGAAACCCATATCCTTAGGCAGTGTGTATGGAGTGGAAATGGAAATGATGAATGCAAATTGTAGGAGGGCATGGAAAGAGGAATAGTATGGACAAGGAAGAGGAAAAGAAGGATATGCAATTGTGCCATCACCGAGAGTATGGTAGGTTGTTACAGGGCATGGATGAAATGAATCAAGAATAGTGTGGGTGAAAGAAATGATTGGAATTGTGAAGTATTCTCGGGTATGTTTATATGTGCCCATGAATATGAAGACTACAAGGTAAGGATGAAATGAAGTGTTTTTATAGAAATTTGACTGATTTTTTAAATAGGTTTGAAAAGGAGAGGAAGGTGGTTGCAATGGGTGATATGAATGTGCAGGTGGGATGTGATGAAATTGGCGACATAGTTGGTAAATGAGGAGTGCCAGGAGTAAATGAGAATGGAAGTTATCTTGTGGATGTCTGTATTGAGAGGGTTTATTCATTTAGCACAAGATGATTTGCAGATGTACATGGAATAGAACACTAAAAGGGTTAAATTCATTATGGGGCAGTGGTGGAAAGGCTGGGAAAGGTTGTGCTGTATGCTAGAATTGTGAGAGAATTCTCTGGAGATTCTGACTGTTTTGCAGTTCTTGTGGTGAGGATCAGGGAGAATTAGAGATACGGCATGAGGAAGAATGGAGAGGTAAAAGTGTTGGCATGGGAGATGATGAATTAGACGGAATGCAAGGAGTATGAAAGAAGGGTGACTGAAAGTTTAGATGAAAGTGTAGTAAATGTAGGGATGCAGTCTTTTGTGAATAAAATGTTTAAGATGTTTAAAGAAAGACTGTTAAAGGTAGTAGAATTAGTAGTTGGATAAAGTTTGTGACATATAAGAATAAAAGGAGAAATGCATTGTGGTTGGATGAGATTAGAAATGCTGTGGAAGAGAAGAAAAACACTTTTAATATACTGCTCTTTCATCGAGAGTTTGTCTTGATGAACATATGTTAAAGTTTTGGATTGTCTTTTGTTTTTCTGTGATGCTTTCTTCAAAATCTCTGCTCCTCCCTCCTTACTTTGCATTACTCATTCCTTGCTCTCTTGTATCTTTTCTGTGCTGGCAGGTTGCAGTGCTTTTTATATCTCCTCCACAGTACATACCCAAGCTCTCTTGCATTGTGGCATTCTCATTGAGCCATATCTTCCTCCATTTTGATCCTCCTCTCCTATTGGTAATTAGAGGTAACCATGTTCTGACCTCTTCAATGTAGATTTCACAGACCTTCTGTAGCACTGGTACATACTCTTATTATTGAACCTTCTCTCCCAGTCAACACTCAAATAACTTGGTCAGTTCCATGTAGGTGCCATGACTATACTTCCTCTTTGGTTCTTGGGGTGACTCTAATACCCCTCTTGCAACCTCCACCACCACATATTCAAAAACAAGCTCCAAAACAATCACTACATAATTACTCTTTCCAGTAGGAGTATCATGTTTCATATGTTCTATTTTCATGCTGTTATATAAAGACAAGATCAAGAGGTGGTATATCATCACCTCTAGTTCTCATATGCTCTGTTATGTGTTGATTCAGGAAGTTCTCCTGTATACTTTAAAGGAATTGCTGTCTCCATGACTCAGCATCCACATGGGAATCTAAAATCTCCCATTCTATTTTCCTGTAATTGAAATCCCCCATTATCAGTACTTTACCATGTCCTAGGAAGAAGTGTCTTGTTGCTTCCTTCACCACCCTTATATACCTGTTCTTCTTCATTACAGTTCTTTGGAGGATTGTAAACTAAAATTATTATAATGCACTTCCTACCCACAGTAATCATCTCAGTTATGTATTATCTGAAGGCACCATCTACTGATATTTCCTAGAAGTTAATGGAATCATTTATCAAGAGGGCTAACCCCCCCTTCCTATATTTTCTTTAACCATTCTTGCTATTGTGTACCCCTTGGACAAACTAAGATAGAGTTAAGATCATTTGTAAGTTTCATCTTCACCACTTTTACAATGTCCAGGTTGCATTCTTGTAAATGGTCCATAATTTCTAGCTACTTTCCATTTGCCACAGGCCAATTGCATTTCTATATAGAGCATTCAGGCAAAGGCACTTTGCTGCTAGCTAGCTCTGTCCCCTTTGAGCTAGAGATAAGGATGTTGTTCCTCCTTCTGGCCCAGTCTGGCTCCTCTCGTTTTTTTTTGCCTCTTGCAAGTTCTTGGTTATTTCTCTCATTATCACTACTGAGAATTACTCTCTTGAATACTTCCTTTCTGGCAGGTTTATATCCCTGCTTAAGTACCTTGTGGCTATGCATCTCCATGTCAGATGTTACTGCAAGTGATCTTCCCAAAGTGTCTTATGTGTATTTCCCCATTCTCCCAACTTTATAAATTTCTACACTTGGGTAATCATCTGTTTGTACTCTATGCAGAGGAGGTTTTACATTCTTGAAATTTTGTATGGTTTTGCATCAACGTGTGTGTACATGTGTATTCATGAGACTCTTTATCATGTACTTGTTTAAGTGGGAAAGGTTCTACATTCAAGGAGTCCCATGCCTTAACTCTTTTTTCTGTATTACATTTTTTTTAGATTTCTAGAGATGGTGTGATCCAATACTTCACTTAGCTTATCTCATTCATATACCACTGCTTTTATAGAAATATTACTTAAATCCATACTTTTTTGTGCTTAGTTTTGTTTTTACATTCTGTACCTGATTAATTCCCCACTGTTTCAAAGAGTTGATAAGTATCAGCATCACTTAGTCAGTTGAGGAATTTGGAAATAATATTTCTCTTGTTCTTGTTTCTTCTGTTATGGGTAAGTTGATATTATTCTTTCCCAGTTGCTTATTTCTTTTAGAGTAAAAATTAAATTTAAAAATTATTCAGACCTTGACAAATACTGTCCCTATATTTGGAGATTTTTTAATGAAGATTAAAACTTAAGAGCCTCAGGATAATAAACTATTCATTCTGTTACTCATACCTGTTCATGTCACCACAAACATTTTATTGTAAGACACCTGCAGGCACATATTTAGGATCTGGTCAAGGGGGGAAGGAGGTAGAATATGAACACGCAAAGATGATATAGAAAAGCTGAAAATGAGCGGTGTGTAAGTACACATTGTATCAGAGAACAAAGTGCTTTTGAGTTATCTAGATATTGAAATTGATCATCGATATTAGTCTGATTTTCATAGAATTGAATGCAGCTGTTGTATAGAAATAAGTTCATTATGAAAGTGGCAGCCATTTTTGAATAAATATAAACTTAAGATGTTTGATGGCATAAAACACCTGATTGCAGCAATCAAGGAAGCTATGTTTAAAGAAGCAAATTAATATACTTTTGCAGATAAAGAAAATTAAGTTGCTATAAACTTATAGGAATATGGTGAAAATTATGAGGTTGTTTCATTGGTCACTGATATATGTCACTGGCAGAGTTTAATATACATACATAAAAATTTTTTCCTTACAAGAGAATAGAAAGATTAGAATAATTGTAAAGTACACACTCTAGTGTATATCCTTTGCTGTGAAGTTTTTACTTTTCCAAAAGAAAGAACAGAGAAGGGGACCAAGTGAGGATTTTCCTTCTAAGGTTCAGTCCTCTGTTCTTAAAGCTACCTCGCTAAAGTGGGAAACAATGATCAAGTATAATAAAGAAAATAAATGATATATATATATATATATATGTATATATATATTTTTTTTTTTTTTTTATTTTATTATACTTGATCGCTGTTTCCCGCGTCAGCGAGGTAGCGCCAGGAAACAGACGAAGAAA
>JAYMFT010037979.1:2500-15726 GCA_038088735.1 Panulirus argus | reverse complement strand
AATATATATATATATATATATATATATATATATATATATATATATATATATATATATATATATATTCTATAAATAGCCCAGGACCAATTTCTATGAAGGATTTCTGGTGTTACCCAGGACCTCATTCTTTAGGCTCCTGCGGCCCAAGGCTGTGCTGCTACCACTAGTAGGAAAATGTAGACTTCCTTGGGGTGAGGAGTTCTTTGACGAGACTTTCCTCCCAGTGATACGGCCTGGCTAAACGTGACTATTCACTCGCGGCGTAACCTCGAGCAGGAACAGTCCGGAAACACGCACTCAGGCTTCTGAGCCCTTTTTACAATTACAACCATGTAGATCAACTTTTAAGGAGTTGTGCTCACCTATTAACCCATAAGAGAATCAGAAGGTAACTCGAGGGGTAAAAGAAACGGATTTTCAAATTCAGTCGGCAATATCTGGGACAACATTGAAAAAAATGATTTGTTGTGTGTGCACATCTATGACGGTTCATATATTCTTTGACGCCAGGTATTACTGTCCAAGTCAATTCATTAAGGTAAATTTGCACTCATAATATGACTCTTGGTAAAGGAAGACAAAGTGAGACTAAAGAAAATTTAGTTTATTCCTAAATCCGTGAAGAGAAGGAGTAGATCTTTACTTTCATAGAAAATTACGACGATTTATTGACTTTCTGATGTTAAGTAGAACCTCCAAAGTCTGCTATGTGCGGAGGGGTTGCGTTCGAAAAAAAAAAAATGATGTTACACTGATAACATGAGATTAGAATAAGTTTTCAAAAGATTGATGAAAATGATGTATCTTCCTTTGGGGATGAATACAAGGCATTAATCGAAGAATATGAAAAAGAAGAAGAAGATAAAGAAGTTAAGTGGAGAGAGAGAGAGAGAATTTATCTTGCACCTACATCGTTCCTCAAAAGCTCTGGTGTGTATTGGTTTTCTGCTGGCGAGGTTATACATATAATCTTAAAGCAGTGTTTATATTTGCTTTAACCAGACGGAGGCAGATTAACATACCTGCTTGCACTGGCGTCTGACGCAAAGTTTACATATCTTTCCCCACGTGAAGTTCATCGGGGCAACTTTCCTAGCCCCCTTGTTTGTTCGGAGTGTTCAAGTGAATGGGCTTAGATTAGTTAGGATTACTTTAGATTAGGCAAGATTAATAAATACCGCAAACTGAGAGATTAGACTTCAGTGGATTCCATGCGTTCATTTCGGTCTGGTCAAAACAAAACGAAAAAAGTGTTAATTGTATATCCTCATTTGTCAAGGAGTGAATAGCATTCTATGTTTCGTGGCATGAATGGAAAACTTTATTGGATTCAATCTTTTTCACTCCATTTATGAATGCGGTTTGCCCAGTGGAGTGACCGTAGTTCCTGGTATACGTTATTTATATTTCAGTATGGACGACATGTCGTCTTTTTTGCACGTACAGTAACTACAGTATCATTCCATCCTGGCAGTAGAGAGATAACGACCTGGGTAGTTCATGGACGACCAGGGATGACCCAGATGACGACCAAGGGTCGACGGGTTGATTATATAGGACGACTTTTCGGTGCCTTGGTCGTTTATAACTATTGGACGACCTCGCAGTCGTTAATGTGGTTTACTGGGGTGGTTAAATGATCAATAGACAACTAGGGGTGGTCTGTGTGGCTAAAGTACGACCCTGGTGTGATTAGGTGAGTGACCCCGGCCGCTAGTGGTCCTGCCAGATGACCTTGGACACTAAGGTCCCGAAGGAGAGTGACTCGATGGTCCTGGCAGGGACTGATAGGTGACCTGTGGCAGCTAGAGTCCTGTTAATCTTAGCAGGTGACCTGTGGAAGGCAGGTTCCTGAGGGAGAGTGACCCTGGCCACTGCTTGTCCTAGCAGGTGACCTGTGGCAAGCAGGGTCCTATGGGGGAGTGACCTCGGCCGCTCCTGGTCCTAGCAGGTGACCTGTGGAAGCTATGGTCCTGAAGCAGAGTGACATGATGGTCCTGCCAAGGATTTAAAAGTCAGAAGAAGTAAGAGGGTGTGCAGGTGAAAGCGGAGGAAGGCTGTGGTAATACAGAAGGCGGGAAATAAGTCTTGCAGCAGCAGCAGCACCAACAGCACAGCGGCAGTAGCGTTATAAGCAGCGGTAGCAACCATCGCTAACAAGAGCAACAGCGCCAGAACTTGCTGTCACAACAGCAGAACAGCAACACAATAAGTACAACAGCAGCAACAGATACTCAAGACAGCAAAACAGTAAGACACACACACACACACACACATACACACACACACACACACACAGGAGTCATTAAGCCGGGATGTATCATGGTGAATTTAGATTAATTTCATAGACACCCAGAATATTGACGATTTACCTGGTTTTCAGGCGAATAAAAATTCTTACTGAATGAATTTCCCAATAGATTTTTTTTCTCTCACCAAGTGCTGGTTCGTTTCCCTGTCACTCGAGTTTTATAAATAACAGATCACTAGACTAGGAAGGAAAATATATTGCTAATGGCTTTCGAGAGTAGGATCTATTTTTCTTTTCTTTTTTTTTGTATTTTGTGAGTGATTAGTATTTAGAGTTTTATAGTGAGTGATCAGTGTTCACTTTCCTGTATTTTTCTAGCACCTGAAATTGATTTCACCCCAAGCGTGTGTGAGATATCATTTCCGAAGCGAGGATCAGACAAAGACAGATCGAGAGAGAGAGTACTTACGAGTACCTACTACGGAATTTTAACTGAGGCAGATTTAGGGAGAGAAAGAGAGAGAAAAAGAAAGAGAGAGTGGGAAAATAGAAGAATATGGACGAGGGAAGAGTGAGAACAAGGAGAGAGCGTAGCCCGAGGGAGAGTTTTGCCATAGGGAGAATAAGAACTGATACATGAGTCACAGTTAGTGAGAGGGAGAGTACTAGTGGCGAGGGCGGGAGAATGAGGACAGTGGATGAGTGTGGATGAGGAAAGACGCCAACAACGAGGAGTCTCCTCTCATTCGTTGCATGAATATGACCATTCGCCACAATAAGTCGAGACGACGCCATTACCACACTGAAGTTGGTGAACTGTGTTGGTAAGGACATTACATTATCCTCCAGCACCTCCCATCTTTGTTTATATTGCTAATTATACTATTAACCACACAATATCGGAGTGGAGATTACCTCCATTAGAGAATCTAGTGTCGTTCCATTAACGTCGTCGAGAACGTGTGTTCAGTAAGCTGTAATCTCAAGACGTCGTCGCACTTGTGAGGAGAGAAGCTGTTGTGGGATTAGGCAGTCCGAAGGCAATAGGAACCCCAACCAGATCAGCCTGGTAGAAAATTAGTGTTCTAGTCTCCTGGTTCCTCTGTAGCAACCCAGTACTACAAGCCCCCTAATCCAGCCTAGTACCTATAGCCTCCTTGGTCACTTTGTAACAATCCAATACCACCAGCTCCCTGGTTACCCTGTAACATGCCAGCACCACCAACCACCTGATATCTATAAGGCAACCTAGTACAATCAGTGTCCTGGTTCTTCTTTGCTAATCCAGAGTTTTTGGCTCCTTAACTTTTTGAGTCGTGTGCCATTAATCTGTCTTCCCATCACCCTTTGTACCACCTGAAAGTTAAAGTCTCTGCACAACAGAGTTACATATATTGTGAACACTGAATCATACTATACTTTTCTTGATAGGAAAATGAGACTGAAATATTGCATAACCTTTAACCTGAAAATATCTGTATACTCCTTTTCACTCAAGACTGGAACTAACAAGACTACAAAACACCACCTACCATCTGGATAGCTCTCACTTACCACTAAGTGGTACACGTAACTCAGGTTGGGAACCACTGGGCAAGAGTAACCGCTCAAAAGATCTGCTCCTTTAGTCTCAAATAGAGAGAGAACTAGTTTTTCACAGTCACTAACTGGACTTGTGAGCAGAAGTCCTCAGCCTTGACACACACAGTTGCCTGGGAGTCCAGGAGGCCACTTGGGAGCGAATGTCTTTGGGGTTGAAACAGACAGGCAGAAACTCCGGTGAATAAGTGAACGAGCTGCCAAAGTTCAGAGGACAGAGTCAGATCACTAGGTCCCACCGCATTATTCGAGTGTTGATTATCTCGTTCTCTCATATTTTCCGTTCATGGAGATGCTTCCGCTGTTTACAAAGGTAACCGAAGTTTAACAGAGAAATTGTTTTTCTTTCAGAATTAGATAGAGCTCTTTTTCGCTTTTTCTCAAAATATCGTTTATTTTCGCATTCATATAAAGCCGGGAGAAATCATGGAAAAGTTTATGGGACCTGGTTGTGGATAGGGAGTTGTGGTTTCTGTGCATGCGACTGAATGAAGCCTTTCTTCGTCTGTTCCTAGCACTGCCTCGCAAACGCAGGAAGCGGCGAACAAGTATGATAGAAAAGTAAATTTAAAACTCATCTGAATGTCGCGTCAAGGCTTTTTATGATGGAAGTGCGGTTCTTGTGGTGGCTGGACTGGCTGTAGTGGTAGAATAATGTTGGTTGCTGTTAATAATGTTAGGGTGGTGGCAGTGATAGCTGAGCTAGTGATGACGGCAGAATAGTGGTGTTGGTGGTGGCCAGATTGGTGGCGGTGATAGAATGGTCGCTGGTGGTGACGGTGGCCGGAATAGGGACAGTGACCATTTAGCTAGATCGAACTTTATACCTTCCTATTGCTATGGCACACAACGATTCCTAAAATGAAACATATATTTCTAATGCATTTTGAGGCTAAAGAAAACAACTATGCCGATTGCTTTATTATATGGACCTGTTCACGTATCTATTCCCAAACATCCAGATCGTACACGTTCATTGTCCTACAGTGTACGAATTTTGGCGTATTCATTTTGAATGAATTATACACGAAGCCTCTCTGATGAACTGGGCAATATTGATGGCATGATCCCCTCACACAATGTTTCAAATACCGCATCTGTGATTTGACCGTATCAATATGAGGCAGGGATCTCTCTCACTGATACTGTCAGCGATGAGAGAGTTGTAGATTTCTATAAACAGCTTTAAATTTCCTTTTTAGTAGGTGTGGTTAGCCACAGAGACGAATAAACCTATCCACACACGTTCTAGAAATAGTATTACACACACACACACACACACACACACAAGCAACTACATCAGACAGCAGAGCCAAAGCCTGTCTCGCGTTCAGGAGCAGATTTTCAGACGGACTGAAGCTTGCGGACTAAAGCTTGCGTCTTCAGGTCCGCTGCGCAAGTCATGGGAGGCCGAAGATCCTGAAAGGGAAGGTGTCTTCGGAATTAGTATTTCCTGAATGTATCATTTCGCCGTGGCAGAGCGAGGCGTAATGAGATCCCTGGTTGTGAGAGGCTCTGGACCTCCATCAAAAAATACGAGTGAGGGGTGCCATGTACAGCGTGTGGTGCCATACACAGAATGAGATGCATTGTACAGAATGAGGTGCCTTGTATAGCATGTGGTGCCATGTACAAGAAAGCTGATATATTTTTTTTTTGGTCATATACGAGGAGATGATGTGTAAAACAATGAATAAGTGAATAACTAAGTTTCCGACAAAGGAGCGTAACAGTGGATGAAATCTTTATTACTAATAGGAAGCTGTGTTAACTAACGTGCCTGCTTGATTTGCTTGATTTGATTTTTTCTTTATCAAATTCTTTATTTCTGGTATATATATAAGCTTGAGTGTGAACATCTAGAAGTAAACAGTGTATATCTGATTATCTAGGTGGGGTTTAGTCATCAACTCTCAGCTGAAAACTATAAACTGAGAGGACATTTCGTATAAACCAAACATTTAAGGCTTGAATTTTTAAGAAGAAATGTGTTCAGGTAAGGTTAATAAACACGACCATTAGCTGTAAATATGTCTGCTGGGAGGAGACTCCATCAGCGGGGAAGATGGCATGGGTATTTGCAATAGATGGAAAAAGAATGGCCTTCTCAATTAGGTGATATGTACCTTAGCAGGAAACCATTTTATCGACCAACCCTTAGGGCTTGCCTGCGAACCGACTAGCGCCGTGGTCGGGATTCGAACCTGTGAATACGTCACGATCAAAAATGCTAACCTCTTGAATTAGGTTCAGCGGAATTCTGTTTTCCTTTTTTTTCTTTAGGAAGGCTTTTTTGAAATAAGAAGTGGAAATAAGACCAAGGTATTCATATCAGATTTGATGTATATATGTTTGTGTATACAAGTCTTCAGCTTAAAGTACCATTGTTCACCAAAAGCTCATTTTTTGTTGGTCTAGGCTAAGACTTCCCCTCCACTATCAATCTTTCCTTTCTACGAACCAGGAGGCAATTCTGAGCAGCATTTCACAGAACACTGAGTTACTCACTACATTTACCCTTCCAGAGCTGCTACAGTACCTAGACAGCATCTGTCTGAACCAAGTTGCCGGGAACAAAACGCATCAATCGAAACTTTGACACTCCTTAAAAGTAAAGAAATATATTACAAACACACACACACTCTCTCTCTCTCTATTCCTTTTCCCAAACTTTTTTTTTCCTCTAGCCTCGTGATGGAAGAGAACAAATGATGCCACTATTCAGGAAAACTTGGAAATATTTATCGTATATTGGGTGGTATGGAGCAAAAAACGAATGACGCGCGTGAAGTTGTTTGTCACCCAATATCGATGTCCAGTACGAGCGTCGAGTACGCAGAGGCCATACATATGTTGGAGCAGGAGTGGGGTGTCAGCCGGGGTTGGCGGGTGTCAGCCGTCAGTTGGAACAAGAGCGGATGTGGGACGGGGGTGGGGGTGGTGGGAATGGTGTAGTAGCGAGTGTCAGCAACAGGGCGTTGGGTGTCGGCTTTGGGGGGGTGGCAAGGGTCAGATGGGGGAGGTGGCTGGCCAATTGACGGAGGTAGACAGATACAGGAACGCAGACACACAAAGAAACAGACGCGCCAAATTAACGTTCTCCCCCCAAAAAAAAACACACGCACAATGAACAAACACACATAATCATTGCGCAACCAACAAACACAGATATACGCTCACGACAAAGACTAACTTATAAGAGAACAAGACAATCTGTAAATTTCTGGAGAATACTGATTACGTGATGACATAATCTAGATACAAAACTTACAGACGGTATTCAGAGGACCGTGACGAAAGTGCATTTATTAGCGTAGGGCCAGAGGTCGTTAACTAGAAAGGCTGGCCCTAGGGAGTGTGGCGGCCGTAGCTAACATCCAGCAAACATAAAAACGAGAAAGTTAAGATGTCAATAATTCTGACGTTTTCAGACCCAAGAAGAAATTCTGCTTCAACGTTACCGTTTTCTTTGTCCCTATCTTGCTCATTTCCTCCTCGTCCTTACGCTGTTGGCTCCCTCATTCTGCTCTATTTCCTCCACTTCCTAATCCTCTGCACATTTCTACATTTCTCTTTCCCATTTCTCCTCTCCTTTGTTCTCTCCATCCCTTCTCATTGTCTCATTCCATACGCATCTTCCAATTCTTCAACCTACATGTTCGGTCTTGTTCCAAAACCCAGTGTTCTCCTGTCCACTATCTCATCTATGGTTATCCTTTCATTCAACTCCTTCTCTATAATCCACCTTCCCTTTAACCCCCTTTCTATAACTCCTTCCTCCATCCCTGCACCTTCTCCGGTCACCGTTCCTTCAACGCTAAGATCTTACACGTTCCTTAAAGCTCCTTGGATTTCGTTCGTCTTCACATTCCCTGCCTTAAGCCGTCCAACTCCCATCAACTCAAAATCCCTCGACAAAGGATTCGTGTTTCTCCCCGTGAGTTGCCAACTTCCTTCATCAACTTGTTCGACCCAGTGGATCAGCCGAATTGCAACCACTTGTCTTCACAATGGAAGAACTGGTAATCGCTGATTTTCCGAGCAAATAGTTATAATTTTCTGATCATATGAGGGAGGGAAATGGATCATAGTGGTGAATAATGATTTAGGACAACTGATACGATGTTGTATCTTTGTCTTTTGTTTTACTGAGCCGATCGCATTTGCTCCCAGCACTATCTATCATTCAATTCTTTTCCTGATCCAGGATTAATCGCCGTCTTTGATATCTTCCAATCTATTCTTATTTTTATTCCAATCTGTTGTGGTGAAGTCCAGGTTGTCCATTGCTTATTTCTCTGTTCTTATGGGTCAACGTTCTAGCAACAGGAAACTTCTAATATTAACTATTTCTAGTAAACAAGAAGCAGTTGTTGAAATTCTTTTGCAGCTTCGTAATGTTGTAGTTGAGTCGAAAATAAGGCAACAATCCAATTCAGTTATCGAAATGAACATGTGAAAATGATAACAATAATCATGTAAGAAAAGTATTGGGATTACGGTAAATTCATTAGAAAATAGTAAATTCATATCTAAGCTTTCTGTATCCAGTCTCTCATTTCTTCATATGATTCATTTGCATCTATAAAGGATTCTGTCGTGTCTATAACTTTTTTTCTATCGTCGTAAATTATTGCATTACGAGTATAGCAAAACAAAAACAAGAACGTGAAGTTAGAAATCTCATATGAGGCATTACCACAGACCTGTATACAATACCACTGCCGGTTTCTCTGCGAGCAATATGTGCACTGGTAATTCGAAACGCTGGATGTAGAATTTCAGAACCAGACCAATAAATTGATTCCTAACCACCGGGCAGAATAGGAACATTGACTGAAGCGTCTACGTGCGTTCCTAGCCGATCTAAAGCCCTTTCCCGAAATCCCCAACAATACGAAGAGGATAAAGACGTTTCAATTCCCCCAAGATATTCCGGGTTCATAAAGACTCCCTCAGCCTTATGACATCAGCTGCGTGGAGATCTTGACTCCCGTGTTACATAAGAGTGGCGTATATAAGAGGCATTTTACCAGCGGGGCTGAGCGGTACTTGGGCGTCTTTCTGGGAGTATTTGACTCTAGATGAAGACACTTCCCAAGCAATTTGGCCGCTTCCCCCAGGCGTGGGCGCCGACCGCGCATGGATTAGAGTCTCTTCGCCACTGACTTACGGTACCATCATGTCAGGTTTGCTGTATCTCTCGGATCATCACGCGAGGAAGAAAAATCCGGGCGATCCTCCGGCAAATGTTGGGGGCGTTTCTTCTGTAACGGTCGTAAAGCTTCGCCTCTCTGGACCGAGGGTTCTTAAACTGTGGTCCATGGACCGCTGGTGGTCCTTGACCCAAACCCACTGGTCCACAGAGGGATGAAAATGAATCTATTATTTAAATAAAAGAAGGAAAAAGGAAGGAAAGAATACGTAAATTAATGAATTTTGTTATCGGTACTGTCTCTTGTGAGGGGTCGGGTGGTATCACTTGTTCTTGATGGTGATTCCAGACCCGATGTCATATCGGATGCATCCTGAAGGTGGTTCATAGACACAGCAACTGTCTCCTTTAAGTGGTCCACACATGAAAAAGTTAAGAATCCCTTATTCTCGACAGTTGCTGTGGTTCAGCATTTACCCATTAAGTTATCGGGCCATCGCATGCAGTGTAATGCCTTGATCCGTCCTGACTGTTGCTACGGACCCACGTTCCCATCAAGGTGCCAGACTGTGGCGTGCACTGTGGTGCTGTGATTCTGTCAGACAGCGTAGCTCTGAATTTGGGGAGGTGCCAGACTGTGGTGTGCACTGTGGTGTTGTAATTCCCTCAGACAGTGTTGCTCTGAATTCGGGAAGATGTCTTAATGTTATGTGTGTTGCTCAAGACCCAGGATACAGTCTTGGGATCCTTACAGCTAGTGCTAGGCTGGAGTTGTGTAGCCAGGCCAAATACACGCACCGCATTTCCGCTGCTGATATTTGCTTTGACGAATCCCAGTCAAGTGACATGACGATTTTATGCCGGGGAATGAAACAGCATATCGCTGAGACCTGCGTGGGTATATAGATAAACAGATAAATAGATAGATAGATAATTATGAATATACATACATATATTTTTTGATATATGAGGCCTGAATGTTGTGTTTTAGAGAATTAGTTGTGTTATCAACCGGTTTCATAATCAAGACGGCCAGTGTACGTATCAATTACTTGCTTGATTACTCCAGAGTGTCGATTCAGAGACGATAGGATTAAGGATGGTATTAAACTCCTTTTATTCCCTTATATTCCATCTCTGGTTTAAAGATTCTAGGACAGCAAAAGAGATATTGTTCATTGTGCTTATCTTTATAAATCTATATTATTTTTATACGTCCTCTTCGCTAAAGTGAATAAGAATACGGGGCTCAAATCTTCGTATTTGGGCTCCTTATTCGTGTCAGAAACCACTGAAGGAAATGAGGCAGGTGATCAGGTGTAATGGCTATCATTTTAGATTTACTTACGACCTGTGGACCCTGAATACCATTTCTAGACTTGAATTCAAGAGATATAAAATCTATAAACCCTTTCTCTTTACCAGTTTTCAAACGAGCGAAAATTTTTGTCAGAAAACAGGAAATTCCAGATGGCTGTTATTTCTAGGAGATTTTTCATTATATCGCAGTTTAGTTTAATCCTATCGTAGCCGCTATACTGATTAGATACATAGGGCTTTAGAAAAAAAATCGTCCTCTGGCTAATTGATTATGCTGATAACCCTTGGAATAATTACGAGTACATAATTCGGTTATTTCTTCCAGACTTGTAGATACCGGGTAATGGCTTTAGGAGATTAGGTTAAGAATGAAGGAAATTGCTCTTTTTTCTTTTCTTCAGGGGTCGAGTCAAAAGGTCTTCCTAAGATTTGTATTTTGTATTGGCTTGATCCCTAACATACGGGTGGAAAGAGGGTTAGGATATCGCAAAATGATAGGTAAATAGATGAATAGATAGATAGATAGATAGATCGGTAGGTAGACTGATAGGTCGCTAGAAAGATTAGAGAGATAGATATTGTTACTATGCTTCATGCTTGTTCGCCGTTTCCTGCGTTAGCAAAGTAGCGTCAGGGGCTCTCTAGCTATCATATACAGTACCCCTTTTTCTTTTGTAACATAAGCCCTGAACTTCAGTACTTCTGCAAATGCCGGGACGTAAAAGGAAGAAAATGAAGAAAAAAAAAATGGTTTCATGAAATGGCTTTAACTAGTGTTCTCTTCCTGATTAATATTCTGACAACGAAGACCGGTCAGTCGACAACAGTGGGTCATCACTCACGCCCTGACACACTCTATCCCCCACGCGCCTCCTCCAATATGACCTAACACACTCCTTCCTACACACACCTACCTCATGCCCTAACACGCTCCCTCTTACTCGTGCCTCCAACATACTCTAACACACTCCCTCCTACACGCACCTCTCATACGCCCAAACACAGTCTCTGCTCCACGCACTCTTCCTCCATGCCAGCCCACACGCCTTTGTACAGGCCCTCCTGCGCATCCTGTCTCACGCCTTGCCCACGCCCTAACACTCGCGTCCCAAGGGCAAACATTTGTCAGTCAATACACAGGGAAGTACGCCTTGACGCATGAAATACGGGTTAATGAGACTTTGTTTGTCTGTATTTCAGCGTGTACAAATGAGTGTTGATTCATATCATTGGAGGGGATTTCTTCGAATCTGTGTGTGTATGTGTGTTTGTGTGTGTGTGAGAGAGAGAGAGAGAGAGAGAGAGAGAGAGAGAGAGAGAGAAGGGGTTGGGAGGAATTCCATGTATAGAGACATTTTGTCTCATCTATTTCTTTGCGACACTTCTGAATATAGTCTCTGAGGATCTCTACATATATTCACGTGTCTCTCACATAGATGACGCTGAGGTGACTCAGCCATAGGGTGGGTGAGGTGGCGAAGGTTCTGGGAGCACTGAGGAATGTGTGGAAAAAAAAGGTCACAATCTGGGAGGGCGAAAATCTGTATATTTAAAGATACATTAGTCCCAATAGTGTGGTATGGATGCGAAGAATGGGATGTGGATAAACATTTAAGAAAATGGGTGAATGCATTGGAAATTAAATGTTTGAAGACAATACCTGGTGTGAGGAGGAGTGATCAAGTAAGAAACGATAGGGTAAGAGCGAGGTATAGTAATAAGGAGAGTAAGCCTGAAAGATCTTAGGAGGCCATGCTGAAGTGACTTGGACATATTGAGAGAATGATTGAGGAGAGGTTGACAAAGAGGATACTTGTGTCAGAACAAGGAGACAAGGAGAAGCGGGATACCAAATTGGAGACGGAAGTATAGAATGAAAAGGATTATGGGTGTTCTTGGCATGAACATGCAGGAGGGTGAAAGGCATGCACGGCGATGTGGTATATACACAGAGTGCTGTGCTGTCACTGGATTGAACCAGAACATTAAAGTAGCTTGAGGGAAACCAAGGAAAGGTTTGTTGGGCCTGGTTGTGGATGGAAGGCTGTGGTTTCGGTGCATTACACATGACAGATAGAAAATTAATGTGAGCGAAGGAGGGCTTTTCTCCAACACTTCCTGGCGCTATATCGCTAACACGGGGAAACGGCGGATAAGTATATATATATATATATATATATATATATATATATATATATATATATATATATATATATATATAAATCGTGGTGCATTGGTTTGGAATGCAGAGAGGACGAGCAACGTGGAAACTAAGGGTACAATTAGGGGTCATGATTTCCCCAGTGTATATATATATAACTGGAAAAATGCCAGTCGAGTTGTGTGCTGAAAGAGGAATGTGGATCGGGAACACACGGTTTAAAAAAAAAAAAAAAGGTGCATGCATAAGCACACGCTGGTGATTGAGGCTGAAGGTCAACAGGCTCTATTGGATTATCCGTTTATCAACATGCTTGCAAAGGGAAAAGTTGTTGAATGTGAACGAGATGAAATGGGTAGCAGGTTGGAATGACTGATCAGTTCCAAGCGGAACTGAGAGTGAAAGCCTGTGTTCGATTTAGAAAAAGGGGAAAAAATTACATGAATGTGAAAAAAGGGGTTGAAAAGAGCTTTAAAAAAAAAAAGTGGACTGTGTGCAGAGATAGAAGGAAAGAGACAGAGTGAAGGATGGCAAAGAGTGAGAGTGAAGGAAACAAGAAAGAGTGAAAGATACTTGGGGAGGCAGTGCTTCAGTGTACGGGTGAAATGTGTGACATATGGATGGTAGGACGAGAAAGGGTAGTGAGCACTGGAATGAAAAAGTGAAACCTTTAGTGAAAAGGAAAATAGATCTGTCTGCACGGCATATGCAGGGAAGGACTGTACATGTCATCGGGAGGA